>BMAW01102092.1:55083-68700 GCA_019974015.1 Nephila pilipes | reverse complement strand
ACCCGGACTCTTGTCCATCAAAAGCAACGATTTGTCGGTGGTTTGCCGAGTTTAAACGTGGTCGTACCGACACAAATGACGCGGAACGCTCGGGTAGACCTGTGGAAGCCGTTACACCGGAAAATGTGAGTGAAGTGACAAAAATTATAATGAAAGATCGTAAAGTGAAGCTTCGTGAGATTGCTGAGATGACACAGATATCATATGGAAGTGTATTTACTATCCTTCATGAAAAATTGAGCATGAAAAAGGTTTTTTCCAAGTGGGTGCCGCGATTGCTTTCGATGGAACAAAAACAGCAACGAGTCGATGATTCAGAAAGCTGTTTATCGTTTACGGTCATAAAATAAAAAAAAGATTTTTAGAAAAAATTTGAAAAAAAAAAAAAAAAAAAAGATTTGAAAAGTTGTTGAACGATTGTATCACCCTAAAAGGTGATTAACAAAAGGTGTTATGTTGATGAATAAAAAAAAAATTTGCAAAAAAAAATGTTGTTTTCAATGTTAGTCTCGGGAGTTATTGATTGATGTGTTAACTTATCATAAAATCACTCAATTTCCCAAAAAAATGTCCATTGTACATTTAAAGTTATAGTATAGTAATGGTACAGCGCATATCTACAGAATATATGTGTATAAAGAAATATGACATAAACATGTAAAAGTTTCAAATACTATTCAATGAAACATAAACGTTATGCTCGAAGAATGTTGAACCTTCGAGCAATAATTTACAAAAAAAAAAAAAAAAAAAAAAACATTCTCTTATCCCCTGAAAATTAAATTTTTACCTTTCTGAACTGAAATTAGTGAAAAGTCTCTTGTGCTAAAAGAGGAAATGTATATAAGAATTTTTGTGCAATACGATGATATGAAAAATCAAATAAGATTTTTTTTGCCCGAAAAACATTGAAACCGTATCATTTGAGCATTAATCTAATATAAATTTTCATCTAGGAATAAAAATTTTACTTTTCCGATTCAAAATTGAAGAAAAATCTAATTTTTTACATAAAAATGTTAATTGAAAAAAAAAAATTGAGGAAATTTTGAGCAATGTGATGAACTAACAAATATGCTCTATTTACTCGAAGAACAAAATCGTATCCTTCGAGCCACACTCTAAACATGTTTATTCTGAAAGCAAAAGTTTTACTTTTAGCCTAGTGAAAATCTATTTTTCATAATAATGTGAAATGAAAATTTCTTCTGTGCAATATATATGTGTGTAATGTTTTTTAACATATTCCTACATTTTAATACACCTGTCTTAAAATATTTTTAATGAAAATTTTTGTCAAAGCTTCTTTATGAAATATTTATCTCAAATGAATACGATAAATGGTGTAATTAATAAACGATGAGCAAAACTTCTCTTGTTTTTAGACCTGAGGATTTTAAAATTTGTAAAAGAGCATTGCATTAGTAAAAACCATCATAAAATCATATATTATAAAATAAGCTCAATATATACATTTGTAAGCATCATTATTTACGGTTATCGTAAATACTACAAGAATGACATACAATTTAATTTTGTTCACATTAACATGTATTTTTCAATCTCTTGGCATTGATATCAATTTTTAATAAAATGGTAAAGCTGTTTTCTGGAATATCTGATTGATAGATACACTTTCAGAAGAAAATTCGTGCAACTGTTTTTAAAATTTAAAAAAAAAAAAAAAAATCTTGCAGATATAAGGAAAATTTATTGTTTTAACAATTTTAACAAATGTCTATTATTTTTCAAATAGATGGTTGGTTGGTTTCATTAATGCCATACGAGAAGCAACGCGAGGGCTATTGGCGTCGGTTAGAAATAGAAAAAGCAGTTTTGTGCAATCATCATCAATTATAGCAATCGTGCAAAAATAGGATGAATAGAACAAATATACATGGGAGGTTCAAAAAGTACTTGTATTTGAGGACAGATGGCCTCATTAAGGTTAATTGCGTTTACCATTGCGTGCTGCCATATGTTGAAAGCAGCCAAAACAAATTTGACATTGATTCATTCGTAATTTTGTTTTGATTTGGTAGTAATTTAATGCCAAATAAAAATCTGACTGCCAACGTATCGAGTTGTCGACGTCATTTTGCGTCACGTTTTCACCGTCGTCGAGACCTGGATTCATCATTATGGATCAGAAATCCAGCAAAACCAAAACTTTGGGTTACTTCCGATGGATCTTTTCCAAAAAGATAGTTTCATCGGCCGGAAATGTTATGACGAAGAATTTTTGAGGTGCGAAAGGCGCGTATACGAGTAACTAAGACTTCGACAGCTGTCTAGTGAGTCATTAAGCTTACTAAAAACAACCATTTTTGATGCTACTAACACCATCTCTTGGAATTTCTAAGGACTTACTGAATGATCCTCGTGTATTCTCTAATTCAGATCAAACACCTCCAAAAACCGAGGTTTGAAAGAGAAAAGGAATTATTATCGCTCATTTTTTATTTGACTTTAGGGAGAAATGCTATCGGAAAAATTTGTTTTCACTTTATTTTTAACCAAGTTGACCAACCATATTCTTTTAGGTGAGTTTTGTACTCCTTTTTAGTAAACCGTACTCCTGTTAATGCATGTATTCCAAAAATACTTTTTTGGATTCTTTTGCAATCCTGAAAATACAAAAGCTAAACCTGTTATTTTATGCAACATCTTAAGCGTTCGTATGCTTACAGTCTTCTATGATAATAGGTGCGAACGTGACTATGTGTACACCGTAAGATTGACACGGAGAGCACCTTTACCGTGAGATGAGGATTGCGCCTGGCGGGGTGATTCGGCATAATTTTAGCAGTTTTCTACGAGAGAAAGTGTTATTTACTTTCAAAATATTCTAAATTAATTAAAATTAAAGTAATTTTAAGGTTAAAATTTTTTCCAAGGAATATTAATTATTACTGTTAAATAATATGTTGATTTTTTTCTTTTAATTTTAAACCCATGTAATTCATTCAAACCTAATTGTCATTTAACCATAATCTTTTATGAACTAAATATTAATAGTGCAAATATAATATGATGTTTAGAATGCTATATAAGTGGTTTAAAGAGGTGTAAATTAAAAGAGATTCCATTTAATACAGACAACAGAAAAGCATACCCAGAAGGCCTGATGTCCAAAAAAATTATCCAAACAAATTCTCTTAACAGAAGTATATAATTTTAAGAATTAAAATTTATAAATTTAAAATATTATAACTACAATTTATGTTATTTTTAAAATAAATAATATAATTGTAACAATGTAATAATATATTCAATACATTGTCGAATAGAGCAGGCTAGTTTTTTCTTTCGCAACTCTAATCACTATATCCAATGAAATTCCTTTGGCACTTATTTTGTTAAAGAAAGTAGTTGGCCACCATGTTTTAATCAGCTTATTCATCCTTTGTTGGCAGAATTAATTAGTGATACGTCTTCTGAAAAAAAAACATAAAAATATCATATTTTATACTTTTGATCCTTAATAAATCATTTAAACAAAGCCTACACTTTTCAAAATGTCATAGTTACTTTGACATGTCAAATTAAAACTAGCAAAACGACCTAGTACTGAAACCTATTAACACAAACAATAGTTATATATGATTACTATACTGTGATAACAGGAGTATAATTTTAAAGGCTGCTTATGACACTAATCTAGGGATTAAAGTTTTATAAGTATATCTGTCATAATATTCAGTCGCGGTGAAAGTTACAGAAAATTCATTTCGTTTCTTCCTTTTCACTTAAGGAGCTTTCGTAGCATTAAGTTCTTGAGGAATATTAAAGTATTATTTTTTTTTACTTCAAGGTAAGTTACAAAGGGAACATTTAAATTTAAGAGAAGTTTCTGAAACATTTAACTCTGAAGAAGCATTTACTAAGGTAAGACTTTGAGGTAAATTGTAGAAAAAAAATTTAAATTTAAGAGAAGTTTGATGCACATTTTTCGTCATAAGAATGTCTCAGTAATGTAACTTGAGTTTGTTATGATTTTTAGAAATTTTTACTCGATAGTCAAAAATGAGAGCTGATGGACTAATTCAATTTTAAAAAGGTTATGGTAATCATGAAAAAATGAAGAATCACCTAAAGAGTACTTTAAAAGTATCTGTTGCTTAATTTTGTCTATTGCTCAGCATAAAGAACGGAATATGATAAAACCATTAACATAGAGATTATAGTACTATTTAATTAAGTATATTTGGTCAAATAGTTTCAAAATTGATTCTGTGATGGCACTAGAAATGTCTAAAAACACGGATTAGGAATGAATGGAACGAATATTAATGTTTAATGCAAATAAATGGATCGAATGAAACAGATTCAATGAAGTAGAGATCAAATGAAGAGTAGATTTTGAAGCAGGTAAATGGATCGAATAAAGTATTTATTCAATTGAAATAAATTTCGCATTGCTATTATGATGGGATAAGTATTACTCTAGATTATTAGTAATTAAAGATTATAATTGGTATGTATTATATTGTGTTCACACTAATTGAATTTTCATTTCCTTTTTAAGAAAAATCAGCTTTTGTCTTTAATCGTCTACCTTTAGTAATTACAATCTTTTTGAATAATGATATATTTGTTAGTAACTGTCAACTTCAAAATCGTTTTGAGTTAGAAAAACTTTACCAGAGTTCATTGAACGAACGAAATGGATTAGCAAGAGTCGTTATTAGTTTTATTATTCAGAACTTTAAAAAAAAATTCTGATCGAAACTTTCAATTTTTATTTCACCCTTTTTAAATCACTTTCCAATTTATAAAAATGTTCACAATTAGTTTTCTTCCTCTTCTGAGGTAGTGTTAATTACAATTAAAATCCGTAGATTTTTCAGACGTATGAGTCATTGTTATATTTGACATTTTAAATAAACGAAATTTCACATATTTACTTCATTTTCTTTTCTTTTTTTGGTTATTTCAGAATTATATTCATATAACACTAGACGCCATAGATAAACTTAACATCACTTCGCACAAAATTTCAGATTATGATATTTGTCATAGAGTATATATATATATATATATAATTACTCTAAAACTTTGTCCTAAGTCCTTTTTTGCCTCTTTATGTTTGATAATGCAACAAAGACAATCAATTTAACAGTAGCTCTTTCAAAAACCGCTATCCTTATCAAAAGGCTATTTTCAAACGATCGTTAAGCATTAGTTTAAATCTTTCACGATTTGAATTTACTATCATGTTTTTTGTTCACTCATTCATTCAAATCCAAAATAAATCATTAGTGAAACAGTATACATTTTAAATGAGTCATTTGATTCATCTTTCCGGTTGAATGATCCTGATTGAATAGAAATTTTCGAGAAAATATTTTATGAAAAATTACATATTTAATTTATCTCGTTTAAAATATTTTTATTTCTACACGCGAAAGTCACTGAACTTATTATTTACGTATAATTGTATTTATTATTACATTAAATACAAAATTTTGATCTATATGCTTACTTTTTTTATGAAATCGAAATTGTTTCTGTATATGTTATTTTAAATATTGTATGAACGCACGCGCATTGATATAATTGACTCAAATAAAATTTGGGATATACAAGGAAATAACTAAACTTTTTTCTGGTATAAATTATTTATAATAATACCGTGACTATTTTAGTATTGAAGAATATTTTTATAATTTTGTTTAAAAAATTTCATGCTTCAAAAAAAAAAAAAAAAAAAATATTTAAATTAAAAAGAAATTAATAAAAAAAATTTTGTAACCATTTTTTTTTTTAATTCCAGGAGGAAGTCCTTCCTTCTCCTTACAGTTTTAATATAAAAACAGGAGCTGCATATGGAACTAAAGTTACTCGAGAAGAAGTTGGGGACTCTGAGGGAAGAGTCAAAGGCACCTACACTGTAAGCGGTCCTAGAGGCGCCACCAGGGTAGTTCAATATCAAGCAGATGATACAGGATTCCATGCTAATATCAAAACAAGCGAGCCTAACATTAAGACCCATAGTCCATCAAATGCACGTATAGAAGCGATTTCAACTAAAGGTATACATAATTTTAGATGATTTTATCAATATGCAGTATGATAATTTCCCAAGGAAAGAATTAAAATTAATAGAAACTACAATACTTAGTTAAATTCTTCCCATTCATTCCATGAGATTAATTAATAAATGTATAACATTTTTATTGAGGCTTTTAAACTTAACTTATTAAAAAGATTTTAGACTTATGCTCTCTCTATGGGTGGTCAGTTGGCCTGAAGTTGAACACACATCTTTGTATGAGATCTAGAGTTAACTAAAAAAATATGAACAATTGGAATTGATACTTCTCTGTTTTTTTAAATACCTTTTAATTTAAACAACCACTTTGATACCTGATATAATGCATCAAAGTCTATTTTTTCAGTTTTTCTTATTTTAAAAATATCACCTATTGAATTGTTCTGTATCAAAATGCAAATTTTAAGAGTTTTTCCAAATTATTTCATAAGAAATAGTCTTAATGAAAAAGAATTATAGCTCTTAGATTTTTAACCAGATGAAATATTTATAGAGAGAATGCACATGAGTTGAAACTACACATTCGTATTTCTTCTATGGTATTTTGATTTCAAAGAAAAGGGGGGGGGGGTTAAAAACTGAGAAATAGTAGTGTTGAAAAAATTAAAAGAGGTAGATCAGGAATAGTGATACAAAAATTTCGTTAAGTTAGACGATTCCCAGAGAAATACACGCGCATTAGTTTTTAAAGTGTACTTGAGGTTTAATTTTTTTTTTTATTGAGCTGAGGGGGGAAAGGGAGAAATACCAACAATGATGAATGCTCTTACGAGAAACTTTTAAAATGAAAAAATTATAAGAGAGAGTAAAAATGGTATAAGAACATGTAACGTACATATAAAAACATCTCCAATGTAAAAAAATATATTAAAAAACTTGCGTGTGTGTGTGTTGAATAAAAATACCTAAAAATTCCCAAAGCATTTAATTACATATTTGAAAACAAGCAATTAGCGAGTTGCATTTTAATTATTTTTATGTTTACATTAAGTAAATTGAAATGCAAGTCGGCAATGCAATTCGATTTTTATTGAATAATGTAATTAATCTAAATCCTTGTTTATTACTGAAATAGACTCCCTGAAAAACGTGTGTAGCTTTCAAAAGTTATATTTTGATGAAGAAATGAGGCAAGCAATTATCATTGCATGTATTTTACATAAAGAAGCTAACATAAATAAAATTTAAATCTTGGTTAGACAATAATGACAGATTATATTTATTGAAGGACAATATTATGGGAATTGCTATAGTTTTGTTAACAAAAGTAATTTTTCCCATTAATATATTAAGTGTAAGGTAAACTTCTACCCGTTTGTAAAATGAAAGGAAAATATACATTTTTCTCTCGTGCAGACATTTCATAACATTTATTTTACTATATAATTTATTCGTTACTTATGATTCTCTTGTCAGCGGTATAATAATTTGTAAATTCTTTCTTAAAAAAATTCCCTGTCTTTAGAATCGAAGAATTCAAGTAGAGTTTGATTGACATCTGATTCAGTTTTGATTTTGTTTCATAAAAAAAATTGAAAGGAGGGAGACAAATGATAATCGGAGGATACTTAGTTAGGGATTCATGATGGATGCAACACACAGAATATCCCAATATAGCTCCGAGATTTTCTGACGTCACCAAACCATCGCGTGATCTCATTATCATAATGCAGTATGATGTGTTTTCTGCTGAATATTACCAGACTCTTCTCTTTGAGAGCTTTGTTTACATCATCCATTTACTGACAGTATCTCTCCAAAGTAAATTTTTCGTTTTCTAAATCTCGTAATGCATTGGTCGTTGGACTTACCACTATACATACAGCATTCTCTTATTCAGGCTTAAACTTAGCTTAGAGATGGAAGAGGGTAGTTTATCCGGGTTCACAATATGCTCTTTTCCTTATAACGTTTTCGTAATTAAACCACTCTTATCACTAGTTATCATTCATTCCTAGATGGATTCGTTTTTTTACCTGAGCAAGCGGAGATATACATATGACGATTCCATTAAGTAAATGTTTCTCACTTAATTTATGAGGCACCCATCTGTAATACTTTATACTAATCCTTGTCACGACTGACGCCATTGGTATTGGACGTCCAACCAAATTCCTTTAGAGATAA
The DNA here is from genome assembly GCA_019974015.1 of Nephila pilipes. Classification (NCBI taxonomy): domain Eukaryota; kingdom Metazoa; phylum Arthropoda; class Arachnida; order Araneae; family Nephilidae; genus Nephila; species Nephila pilipes. Next base: position 60,518 of record BMAW01102092.1, on the reverse strand, counting down.
TTTTAAAAAATTTCCCGCGTCTTTTATGTTTCGATATAATTATATTTCATTAATCTCCATGATTAGAAGCAATCTCGTTTATACAATCCAAAATTTAATCCTAACTAAAATCATTCTCAGACTCGCCGTTAGCCAAAATAATTGAATTTCTTCATTTAGAAATGTTGTATCGCCTGCTGGCAGGCGCTAAATTAATAAAGAAATTTCTTTCTTAACTTAACCCTTGAAATTTCGATTTTATCTTGCATTAAGAAATAAAGCAACTTTTAATAATCTTTTACTTTGCAGTTTTTCCTTAATAACTCAAATTTTCCTTAATATCTGGGCAAGTGCAAAAACTAACGAAAAGCTGTCCATGCGATTATTCATGGAGATCAGAACCCATCAGAACTAAGCTCTCCAGAAAAATTCATACAATTCCTAAAATAGTTAAGCTAAAATTGGCTTATCCGAACATGTGATAAAGAACTTGAATTAAGAAGACCTTGACCTATTTTGGCAAGAAATTGAGATTCTTAGGAAAAATAGCTTTATTCAAATCGCACGAAGCAAAAACGCACGTATTTCTTACCTTGCAAAGCTATTTAAAATTTAGATAGTAATTTTATGGATTCTATAATAATTGTAATGATCTAAACAAAGGATAGCTTTTCATTTTCATAAATATTTTATTTAAGAATCATACTTTTTACGCAGGTATTATCCAAAAAAAGAAATTTCAGCTTCGAGTAATTTATTCTAGCGTTGATAAGATTATTTATCTTCGACAAATATTTAATAATGAATGTTCTCTATTATATATGAAGAACATTGCATTCTTCTTTTCAAATTATCTTTGGTTTTAGTAATTTAATCTATTTATAAACCAGCATTTTTTCTGTTTGTAATATTGGAATACTATAAGTAACTATAGTCTGTACAGAGTTTGTAAATAAAAAATAATGAATGGAAACTTGTTCAAACTCTAATTTTCCTATTAATTTAGTTACATTTTCAAAATTATTTCTTTGTGTCTTCGAAAAGATATAAGTATATTTAGTGAAGTAAAAAAATTCTTAATTTATGAAATATTTTCCGAAAGTCGCTTAGCAAACGAGGTCTGTTTATAGAATAACAGAACTAGCTCAAAAAGGGATATTTACTTGTTCATTATAGTAAATGTATTGTATGTATGTGTTTCCTAGTGGCTCTCACACATCGACCTTTAGTTATTTTCCTCTGGCCATAACCGTATCACAGCTCAATTTATGATAACTGCTTTCATAATTGTGCAGTCCTTAGAAGACTCCCGCGGCTCAAAACAGGTTCCTTTTAGCACAGATTTTATTTTCGGTAAAAAGAAAAAAAATCGCTGGCTGTTAAATCAGGGGAATATAGGGAATATTCCGCTGTTGAAAAAATTAGTTTTTTAACCAAATACCGCTTCACATAGAGAGTAATGTCCGAAGCAACATTGTCTCCATGCAGAGAAAAGAAACCTTTCTGACACGTTTCTAGGCGGTGTTTTTTCTTCCCCCTAGTGATTTGTCTCAGCTGTATCAAAAATTTGGTTCACTATTTTTTCTCTCTGGTACCCACTTCACAATTTCAAAAATGTTCTTAATCCAATACTTAGCTATGAAAATTATTTGAAATATCATATATTCCTGAAAAATATCAACTCAAGAGTGTTTAATTTACCTTTCTGTTGACTGAAATAAAATTTAGTTTGAAATCAATATATATATATATATATATATATATATATATATATAATGGGTTTTTAAAATTGACTACCTATAATATTCAAAAGATTAGTCGTTAATAAAGTACATTTTTCTGGGTTTTTTTCTCATTATTAATGTCGTTTTTAGAAGCAACGCGAGGGTCAACGGTGAATTACCTCTTTATTTTAAACCGAATATAATTTATTATTTAATGATGAAATATCGGTTTTTTCGTGTGTTTTCTGGCTTCGATAAATAACACAGAGAAGAATATTTGATTTTTTAAAACAGAGTGTCTTTCGATTTTGAATTATAAAATTTTCTGTAAATTAATTCTGAAATAAAATTTGATAAATTAGTGATTATGCATGTGTTCTTACGCAATGAGTTTTCTTTCTTATGCCTTAAAATATCTTCCGAAAGAATGGGAGAGCATTTAATTAATAAATTTAATGGAAATTTATGCTAACAAATATATTTTTAGCCATGCAAATAAAATGTTTCTTCAAAATTTTCAAAAAAATTTTTTTTTCTAACAGCTGAATTTTATATCGTAAAGTTTTAGTGATCAGTAAAGTTTGTAATTTTATGATTTTATAAACTTCATTTATTTGAAATTCTTTTATTTATTCAGTCGATATTAGCACTTCCATTTTTTCTGAAATTTTAAAAAACTTATGTAATGAAATATATTCAATTAAACTGTTATATACATTTATAACTTTAGGCAAATACAAATAAGTGTATTTTGCTTCAATGCTATTTTAAAAGAAATATATGTTATTCTTGTCTAATCATACAGAAGTAGTTCAATTTCAAGAGACTTTTATATAAATATGTATATTCCTGATTTTATCATAAGCACAATCAACTTATTTTTTTTAAAGTATATTCATCCATAATTGAAAAAACAACTTAAAGTAAAACATTTTAATTTATTCAAATCATATTTAATGTTTTTCGATCTATAATCTAATACAGAGGTCTTCAACCTGGGTTCCTGGAGCCCTAGTATTCCCTAGAACTTTGATAGGGGTTCCGCAGTTGATCACAATTTGCTAAATCAAATCCCCAAAATTTTAGTTAAATTTTAATTTTTATAACAGATTGAATTCTTAAAGACAGTTTGCTTTTAAAAATATATATAAATAAATACTTTACGTAAGAAATAAAATTTTAAATTTCGTGAAAGTCCCTTGCTTCAGATACATTAATCGAAACACATTAGGTCACATATCAGTTTCTGCTCTTTGGCTCAGTCGATACATCTCAAATTGATAAATCGATCGACACTCAGTAGAAACTAAAATTTATTCAAGTTGGTAATATGCATTTTTGGATTGACATTAGAAAAGAATATCCTAAAATTGACAGAAGAATTGTGAAACATCTGATGTCATTTGTTTTAACTTATGCATGCGAAAAAATCATACTCTTTGTGCGCTGCGACAAAAACAAAATACAGAAACAGATTGGATGCTAAAGATGAATTAGGTTGCTGATTTCAATTATTATTATAGACGTAAAAGCATTTTGTCATAAGAAACACTCACAGAGAAGTCCTTAAAAAATTTTCGTTTTACTAATTTTTTATAATTTAAAATATTGTTGCTTTTGCTAATTTTTTTAGAATATAATTTAGAAAACCAAAACCGCCATTAGCTATCTTGCCATTCATTATCTTATTAAGATGTTTGTATTGTGACAAAATAAAGATACAAAAATGATTTTGTGAAATTGACTAGGATAAGCTTTGATATCTTTTATAAATAACTTTTAGATGATCTATTCCTTATTATTTACTAACCGTTTTTTGGTACCAGAAATAAAAATTACTTGATGGTCTTTTCACTGTTTATTTTCAACGATAAACTTAACAATTACAATTCTGCAGCTTATTTTCAGTAAAATAAATTTGAATTACACAAGACAAATTCCGAGAAACATATATTTGCTGCAGATCTAAATAAAATAAATTTAAATTACATCTGCTAGCGTCTATATAGCCCACGGTCTATCTAGAATCTGAAAACAAAAATAATATTAATTTCTTTATATATCGGTATACCACGTGGGTTTCGTGGGGGATCTAGCTTCCCCTCATATGTCATACCCACTTGGTATATCGATATATAAAGAAATTAATATTATTTTTGTTTTCAGAATCTAGATAGACCATGGGCTAGATAGACGCTAGCTTTCTAGGAGTCTTTTTTTTTTTGGTGTTTCTTAAGCGATCCGATCCTCTAGGTCTGCAGCAAATATATGTTTCTCGAAATTTGTCTTGTGTAATTCAAATATATTTTAATGAAAATAAGCTGCAAAATTGTGATAGTTTTTGTTACGTTTATCGTGGAAAATAAACAGTAAAAAGACGATCAAATATTTTTATTTCTCGTACCAAAAACTGGTTAGTAAATAATAAGAAATAGATAATCTAAAAGTTATTTATTTTTAAGTAAAATGTTTTTCTCGAACTTGCTTCAATTTATATTGAGTTAACAGAATGGGCTATTTGGCTTCGTGCTAAGCCATAACCAACATCCTTGTTTTACTTTATGCCTGCCTCTTTTAATTGTTGCAACATGTCATATGAGAGCTTTGAGGCTTATTTCAATTCAACTCGAACCTATTACCATAATTCCTTTTGTTCGTCTCTGATACAATTAAATTTCGAATGCATGATTGTATCTATCTGAACATTCCTAGGTATGAAACTCCTGTCCTGACCATTTTAATATATTTGAACATTTTTTTTTGGAAAATAATACGTTTGAAGAAATATACATAAAGTATTTTGTATACAAGTATATATATGTGTGTGAAGAACCCACTTAATCACCTCCTTTTCGTCTTTTAATTTTTTTTCTCTTTATCACACACACAACTTACTCTATATTTTTAATACTTAACTAAATCCTACCAACCAACTTTTATATGCTTATTAATTCCAATTGACACTCTGGCTTGAACTCCTCAGTTTTGCGAAATCGCTTGGTAACGCTTGTTTTTCAGACCCTTTATTAATTGCGACTCAAGCAAAATTCCGGGAGTTACCGTTTTCAAGATTATAAAGCTGACGCTAACCGATGACCGTACTCTTCTTCTTATCGTGTATTACACGATGCTTTATCTTGGTTTTTTGTGATGCCACTTCCGTGTTATGAGAGAGAGAGAGATAATTTGTAAAACCGAAATACTAGAAACATCAATAAACAGCTTTAAAATAAAACCATGAACGATGGTGAATTTCCTTCTTAATTACTGAAAATCAGAGACATTTTTATATAAATGTTTAATTTTTTATATAAATATAAATTTTTATATAAATATTTCAGTTAATAAAACGGTAAGGTTTCTTGAATACTTGAAAAAAACTGAAGAAAATTATATAAAAGCATTTTATTATATTACTTATACATGTGCTTAAATCACAATTATTTATGGAAAACGTTCCATATATAAAGCTGAACAGTTCAAATATATGTTTTACGGATGCTTTTAATTTTAAAATGAAATTCCATTCACGAAGCATTATATGTAAGCTTCAAATAATTTTTCTTTTCAGTTTTCACTCGAATTCATAAGGCGTTCGATCAGTTTCAGTCATTTATTAGTCATTTAATAAAAATGTTTTTTCCACACAATTGCGTCTACGAGTGAGATTTATAGTATATGTTTACTATATCAAGCATCTACTTAAAAAATAAAACTGTAATGGATTATTTT
>BMAW01102092.1:33618-55073 GCA_019974015.1 Nephila pilipes | reverse complement strand
GAAGGTATCCTGGAATCTGGTATTAACAAGCCTAAGGTCAGAATTTCAAACCAAGCTTTGCCTAGACCTCAGATTACAGCACAGTCTTTGCCTGAAGTAGGACATAGTGACGATATAATACAGTTGAACAGATTGTTGATGCAAAAGCAGAATGAAGATGAATTAAGATATGCTGTATCAGGTGTGCTCAATTCTGATTTAGAAGTTGATAAATTTTCTCTATCTGCTGAAGATTTGAAGGGCATATCAAAACGCCTAGAAGCAGACAAGGATAAATCACTGTTGTTGTCAATGCCCCTAAATAATCCCAACCAAGTTCACAGTGGAAACATAGGAAGGGAAATTATTTCCTCTTCCATGTTAACAAGAGTATCAAGTGATGCTTTAAATCAACGATTGGGATCTAGTGTAATGAGAGTTACCGATGAGAGGAAACGAGGAGGCTTGCGTGTGAAATCAGGAGATCAGCTATTAGAATCGAAGGAGTTTGCAGGATTGGTCTCTACAGCACAATTAATGAAAGATGGTCAGCAAGTACTTGATCAAGCTCATATTGATCCCCCCGTAGAAATTCAACAAAATGTTGAACCTAGTTTCCCTGCTGTTTCAACCATTAAAAAGACAGTCAACAAAATAACTCAAGTAAAAGAATCAAATAATAGATTTTCTAATGTAGAACAATCGAAAGTGACGCAAACTGTTCTTGCAGGCAGCTCGCCTGCTAGTCATACATTTCATAGCACATTAGGTAAAGATGATGCTAATCAACTTCAAGTCAAGGTTGATGATGTTCTTGAGCAGAGTCGTCTATCAAAAGCACCTTTTGATGCAACCAAACAAAATACTAATCGTCCTCCCGTTCAGTCGAAACTTGTGCTGGAAAAAATTAGTCAGAAATATTTACAAGAAAAAGTTCCAATAACGATCCCCGGTTATGTACCTCCGCCATCATTTATGTCTCCATTTAATTATAGAGTACCACAAATCCGAACCCCTATCATGCAACAGCAGGAAAGGTTAGATCAAATTTTAGTGTGATGGAATGAATAAATTTTTAGCTTTCATAGATATTATTGTTTCAAATCAGAGTCAAATATTTCATATTAATTTTATATTACATGTCTTAAATAAATCGCAGTTTTGTCTTTTTTGTTTACATTTTTTTGTGTGTCTAGTAATAAACTTCATGTATATGTTATGGTAGTTGGCTTATGTTTCCACAAACAGAAAAATTATTTACAAAATATTTCAGATAGCAATTTAGTATAATTCATAGCGATCTTTCAATTAAAATATTGAAATGTTTACATATATTAACATTGTTCAATTTAATTTCCTAATGATTACTGCTTGAATATTTTTATTTACAGATGAGACTTTTTAGTAGAAGAAAGGAAGAGAAAATGCATAAAGTTATATCCTTTCTTTCTAAATACCGAAATAAAAATGGAAAATATTTTTTAAAAAATTAAGTTATAACATGTATTAGACATTAAATAATTTTTTGTACCTCCTCAAAGTAACATTTTTTTAAATTTAATATATATATATATATATATATATATATATATAATTAAATTCAAATATTGAACATTTCTGCATTATTTGAATATTTTTGCCTTGATAAGAACCACAGTGCAAAAAAAATAATTAATTCAGTACAATAACTGTTAAAACAAGTTTTGACGAGCTGTTCAAGTTACATAATGATAGCAGTTAGTTTTATTAGCACACATGAAGAACATGTGCAAGGCTTCGAGAACATTTTAGTGTACATTCACTGGTAGATTACAGTTACTATGTAAGTTAAATTCTAATAAGTTATATAAATGGTAGATTAGTTCTTACATAGACTTAATGAAATTGTGGCATTCTGGATTAAGGAACTACTAGATTATATGATTCAGCTTAATAAACAGTACAAATGGTTTCAATATGGTTCACACGCATTTTATAACTTCAAAATATACATTCAAAGTTTAACCATTTTGTTATAGAATTTTACTGTATTTCACTATGTATGATAGTTGTTTCTAACATTTATGTGCTAAAAAAAGAATAATAATATTTCCTTCTATGCTTATAACACGGACCATTTATTTTGAAAGTGGTGCAAGTCCATTTTTCTTACAAAAATTAGGTATACTATAATTTGTGATTAATTTAGTGTAAAATCCTTATTTTTAATACTGGTTGATATTTAATATCTTAAAAAATTCCAATGCTTTGTTAAATTTAGAATTATCCAATGAAAGAATTTCGATTGATAATATGAAAATGATGCAAGTATAGTTTTCATAAAGGCAAGAACTATTACGTATGTCTGTAATCATATGTATTCGCATATTATAAGCGAAATATGTACCTTTTAAACGAGAGATTTTATAATTTTCAAGACAATAAATATGTATGTAAGAGACGAAACTACTGCTTCCAGGAGATCTCCAAAAATAACTTCTTAATATCTGAGAAATTTACAAAATGTAACAACTCAGTCATATCATTGCATACAGTGATATGTCTACTGAGTAATATCGAATTTTTTAGATGGCATTCATGTAGTTGAGAGTTGTACAATTTTTCGAAAATAAAATCGAAAATAAGGCTAATACATTTTTACTCTTCGGGCATTTGTATCTTTAAAACGATGGAGATTTTGGTACTATAGAAATAGCATTACAAAAAAAGAATTTCTCGTATTTACCATAGAATTTTTGTGATGTCATAAAACACATTGTAGAAAAAATAATGTATTTTATACGAAAGGAAACGAGAGAATTTCGCTTCAAGGAAAAAAACCCTACAAACCATTGTTGAAAAACGAGCCAAAAAACACATTATTGGAGAAAAGGTAAATTGGCTTAAGGGGACTTAGTACCTTTGCACCTTCAAAAATTCAATTTTTCAAATTTGTTTTCAAAAAATAGTGCTGATTGTTAGGGGCATTTTAAAGCAAATCACCTCAAAATCTGACAATTATTACGCCCTGTGCAATAAACAATGTAAATGTCTAAAGTGGCTTGTTCATTGTAATGCAATGTAAACAAACCTCTTTTTCTCAGTTTCTTACTTTCACACTTTCCCACAGGATTAAAAAAAAAATGTTTTGCATGTAGAGCTTTAAAATTTTACATTAGTGTTGTATTTGTAGATCTTTATTCTGTGAACTTCAATTTTGTTAATGGGATAATTAGATTTTTTTTTATAACATGATACATAAAAAAAAGTTACTAAATGCAAACTTGTTAACTTTTTTAATTTTTTACTTTTTTAATGTAAGATAAATTTAAAATTTGAGGTTTACAGAAAAAGGTCAGTATTTAGCTTTAATTTGGTATAAGAATTATGGTTCTACTGTAAATCTTTCAAATGTTATCTTGTGGGTAACGTAAGGAAAGCTAATTTATTTTTTAAATTTTTGTACTCATATTTCATGTTGTATAAGAAAATATATTACTTTAATAGCAAATCTTGACCCAATATTTTAAACTATATACTTTAACACACAAACTGGCAAAGTTTCATATTAAAATGAGTAAAAATTGTTGATTTATGAAGAATCGAAAAAAGAGAGAGGAGAGAGTTTGACAAAATGTTCTACTTTTGATTTCGAAAGGTACTAAGTCCCCTTAAAATATGGTTGTTGAGGTTTCACGAAAGCAGTGTATACTATTTTATATAAACTATTTATGGAAGACACAGAATTTAAAACATTAAATTTATCACCCGCATGTCGAGGGAGACCGCCACAATTTGAAAGAACCATTCTGGCGCCTTTGTATAACGATGTCAGACCTATTACATACGAAAAATTGCAGATCAGTTATTACTCTATACATGAATATTTCAAAACACTGCCACATAAAGAACATAAATAAATAATAGCAATATCGTATGTTAAGTTTATTACCATATAAGTAGAGTTAACATTAGAAATAAAAATATAATTACTATTTTATTTCTTTTCATTATATAAACAAGTTTGGATCAATACATAATATAATTTAAGTCATATTTAAATTTTAATATCTGAAATTAAACCATTTTTGCAATTGACTGTTTAAGAAAATAATGCAAGTCCATTTACAGCCCCTAAAGATATACTATTTTAGTTTAATTTGCTTAAACGAAATTTATATATATGTGTGTGTAAATTTATAACGAATAATGGTTTCTAACGAAATTTTCTCGTATGTTGTCATTTATCTTTTATTATTTACAGTTAAGCCTTGAAATTATTATATTCCTTAAAAAATAAATAATCAATAAAAGCTCTGAAAGCTCAAAATTCTTCCAAGATACGGTCTGGTAAATAGGAGGGGAAGGTATCAGATCATGGTCGCCCATATATCCATAAACCGTTATTAATTATTAGATTCTTTGTGAGTAGCATTTAGAGCAACATTAGCTCTACCCACCAACTAATTCAGTATTTTGTTCTTCTTATTACTAAAATGCAACCGCATAAGAGTAAACAGAAATAAAATTTCCATTTTAAACTGAATAAGAATTAATAAGAATATGAAACAATAGACACGCACTTACATTATGTGCCTTTATAGAATTAGGATTTTGATTGAATAACAAAAAGAACAGTTTAAATGAATACGAGTACACACATATTATTCAAAAAAGACGAACAGAAAAAAAAATTACTGAAACACTGACATTCAATTTTTAAATTATCATTGTATTTCAAATTTTATTTTACCTTAGTCAAAACTGTGTAAACTACGATGGGTTAGCCAACAAAATTATCACTTAGTATTCTTCGTCATATTCGAGCTTTTGCAAGCGTTACTATGAAAACATTGCTACTGTAGAATATTGTAATTCTCTATTGACATATATGCGTCAACCGAAATAAACCTCGCATTCAGTACAATTTCATTTGCATATCATTTGCATTGAATTATAAACCTACTTCCTGAGACAGATCCATCAATAAACAAAAAGTGGAATCACACAACGAAGGTTGCTGCAGCATGTGTGCCTGCACTCGGTAGGGAAGTCTCGAAAAGTAATAGCTTTTCTGAAAGAGAAATCCTTTTTTCTCCAACGCATCACACGTGGGCTGGAGATGAGGAACATCCGTTTAGGTGATTCAACTTGTAAACTTTTCAATAAAAGTAGCCTTGGTGAAAGGCGTCTACTGACAGACCAAACAAGCGCGTCATTAAAATTCGTTTTGCAGTTCTTTGTAGACAACTGAGAAGAAAGAGAAATTGATGGATTCACCTTATTTAATCTTTACAAGGTGTTTCACTTTCACCGATATTTTTGTATGTGTTTGCCTTCTAATTAATCATACTCGGTTTTCCCCATCTGAAAGTTACTTGCTTATAGACATTCTAGGTCATTTAAATGTATATTGAAAATATTTTCTCACTATACCGTAACTATGCACTATACGCCTTTTAGTAATCGACAAATTTATCTGACCTTTCCACTCCGTTGAAAAAAAAAGTTTTGTCTGTATGAGTCTGTTAGGCGCAGTTTGGTTTATATTTATTATAAATAATTAGAAATATTTTATATATCCTTATTTCATTTAATTTTATAATTACAATAATAGAGACAAAAATAATTCACATATTTTTACCCTCCTCCCTTTCCCAGCTTGATAATTTGATAATGGGATTATCAGATTCATCTGTCTTTTAGTTCTAATCATTATACCTTCCTCCATTTGATTGGTGACTAAGCTCTTGAAAAAAAGCTTTCTGACCTCTTCTTCATAAGACTATTCTTACAAAGGGCCTATAATATTTATATAACGCAATAAATAAATATATATATATATATATATATATAATGACAAAACGCATATTAGAAATAGAACATTATATGTGTATATCAATATATTGATGTACGAGTAGGTATGCTATCTATTGAGCCTTATTCGAAACTCATACCATCCATTAAAATACTAAATTTATTTCTATGCTTTGTATAAATATTAGTAGTATGGGTTGATTAGATCCAGTTGGAAAAAAAATGTTACTTTTGTTAAGAAAAAAAAAAAAAAAAACAATTCCACAAGTCTGAAAAAAGTGATGAACTAAAAAATTTATCTGTAAATATCAGAATACTTAAAAATAAGACGTCATAATTCAAACTCATGGGAGCTATCGTGAAATAAATTATAGTCAAAAAGGAAAATCATCAGCAGCGAGTCCGCGGTTGAAAACAATAGAAAAAAAGATTAAAAAATTTGACATGGAGGAGGGCCGAAAAAAGAGAAGGATCATTGTGACATCCCAAGGACGCGTCACCCGTATTTACAAAAGACAGTAAACTCCATAGGAAAGAAAAAGATCACTAGGGTGCTTCGGGGTAATGATGCCCGTACCTATCTAAAGAAAGCAAGCCTCAAAGGTCCCCTGATATAATCCGCAAGGGCGGTGTGCCCGGCTATACTCCCAGACACTGGGTACCCATTTTAGATGGCTTTTACGACATGCGTGAGCTACAGTAGGACTACTGTACCACATCCGGTCATCATACAAGTTTAGTTTTAGCTTTTTTATAAACGTCGCACTAGAAGCAACACGAAGGCTATTGGCGACGGACCTCGTAATTTTGAACCACGGTCAAGTGACGAGGAAGACACCTGAGCTGGCACCCCCCTCTCCTAACATCCACATCACACCAACCGGAGGACTTTGGGCCTCGAACAGATTTAACGTGCATCAGCCCCGGCTACACGGCGGGTCTTTGGCGGCCAAGGATCGAACCCGCGACTGAACAAAAACCGCCGGTCGCGAGTCCACGACCTTGACCACTAAGCTACCGTGACCCTGGATTGTATTCGTATATCCATCGCTCTTGGACTGTACAATGATGGAAGTAGGAAGTACAGGCTATATACCCCTTTAGTATTAAGTATTTGACATTTTTAATTCTATGTCTGAATATGTCTCTACTATCCCAATTTTTAATTAAAAATAAACTTAATTGAGAACTTTATGTGAAGATATTTAACCTCTAATTAATATCACTGTAAGAAGTAACACGTGAACTATTGGTGACTTACTCGTAATTAACCTCGGTCAAGTGACGTAGACGACACCCTAGCTGCACTTCTCGCAAACGTGAGGGCTTTGATCCTCAACGTATTTAACGTGCATCAGTTTCTCTATACAGTGAGCCTTCAGCGGAATCAGAGTTCGAAAGCATAAGGAGAAGTGGAAGTTTAGATAGGAATATGGTGAAAAAGTTTAATGGCGCAAGAGTCGGATATTACTATGCTGCTCCAAACAAAGTGTAACTGATCTAGACGTTTTGAAAAAGTGCGGAAAGATGACTATGGTGAATAACTAGGATATCCCTTGAATGAGCCAATAGTGTTCACCGAATACAGTAAACCCCTTGGGAAAGGAACTTTTTTTTTTAGTTTATTAACTTCGCACTAGAAGCATCACGAGGGCTATTGGTGAACGGACCTCGTAATTTTGAACCATGGTCAAGTGACGAGGACGACACCTGAGCTATCACCCCCTCTCCTAACATCCCCACCACGCCAACGGGAGGACTTAGGATATGTGTACATTATTAGGATATGTGTACTGGAGAATTAGGATATGTGTACAGATTTAACGAGCATCAGCCCCTGTTACACGGCGAGTCTTTGGCGGCCTAGGATCGAACCATTCGACTGAAAGGAAATCGCCAGCCGCGAGTCCACGACCTTGACCACTAGGCTACCGCGGCCCGCTTGGGAAAGGAAGATCACCATGATGCCCTTACGTACTTGAAGCAGGTGAACACCCGTGGGTGATCCTTAATGAGAATACTTAACTACAGTCGGCCACTGAATTCGTGACAAATGCCGTCTGCTGGTTTTAAAAACAATTCGATGCCGAAAGGAGAGATCTATTAACCATTTCCTTCCCACTGTAGAATCCCATTACGTAGTGTCCTAATAAAATGCTGTTTCAGTTTCTTTCAGTATATATTTAGTAAAAAGAATACACATATATTCCATTTTAATAGTACTGTTCAGAGATACTAGAATTGGATTAAATAGTTAACACTTCCTGCTGGACCATGGTTCCGATTGGTCGAGATATTCATGAAGGAGGGGGGGGCGAAATTGGAATGGAATCCAAAGTTCTAGTCCCTTTTTCACCAAGATTCAAAACAAAGCGGGCTGTGTAAATTAGACCCGAGGAGGTGTGGAAATAAGTAGAATGGTTAACAGTTAGATTGCTGTGGACATAACATCTTAATATAAATGCTTAATATAAATTTACTTGAATGCCCAATATCTACGAGATATTGGGTATTCAAGTAAACCCCAATATCTCGAAGCTTCAGTACTATATTCATTGATATCAAGTCTTTGCTTGTAGAATTTCCCCCTATGCTCAATTTAAGAGCAAGTCTTATACAAGTTTAACGGAATGCTTCTTACTTACACCGGCTAAAGAATACTCTGAACCAAGAAATATCCTAAAAAATTAAATACGCTCCACAAGAAACACCAAAAAAGATTTATTAACAATCAAAGTAACAAATTCTTTTAATTCAAACAGACTACGTTTTATTTACCACATCAGAATAATCCATACTATACAAAAAAAATAAGATTTTACACATTTCATAAATATACAGAGAATGTACTACACCGCAGGATATGGACTAGAAACCGGTTTCACAAAGGATTAAAATTTTGGTGATCATTACTATTTAAGATATAAACTAGCAAATTTCAAAACAAGTTAAAATAAGACTAAAATAGAATTATTAGAGATACATCATACCCATAGCTCTCTTATTCTAAATTCCAGAGACATTCAACTTATTGAATATGTCTACCATGATAATGCATCACAAACTTGTCGTAATTTACTCTTCGAGATTGCTTTTGTGAGCAAAGTCAATTTTAAAAATAATTAATACGAGTTATATAATCATCTTTCACCTCTAATACGCCTGGCCAAATTAATATCTTTGGGCATAATAGTAACTCTTTTAGCATGGATTGCACACAAATTCGTATCTTCGAAGAGGGCTGCTAAATAAGCTTCGCAGGCTTCTTGCAAAGCCAACACGGCCGTACTTTGGAATCGCAGGTCTGTCTTAAAGTCTTGGGCAATCTCCCGAACAAGTCGCTGGAAAGGCAGCTTGCGGATTAACAAATCGGTACTTTTCTGATAGCGACGGATTTCTCTCAGTGCCACTGTTCCCGGCCTGTATCGATGAGGCTTCTTAACACCTCCCGTAGCCGGAGCGGCTTTACGGGCTGCCTTCGTCGCTAGTTGTTTTCTGGGAGCTTTGCCTCCAGTACTTTTTCTGGCAGTCTGCTTAGTTCGGGCCATTTCACTGAAAATCAAATTATAACTATCCTTAGAACGTGTCTCAAAGCAAAAAAAAAAGCACTCGCAGAGAATTTAAACTAATCCTATTGTATACCCAATTTTATATTAGTTTTATTGATTTTTTTCATCTCAAACGACTCATGAAAACAAAAACAAAACAAAAGCTGTCAAAGATAAATTCGAAAGACATTTCTCCCGAGCGGCCCATTTTCTCCTAATAATTAGTTGGATCTTTTTGTTTAAAAAGCTCTTGTGGGCCGATAAAATGGCCGAAGTGGCACTTCGCTTCATTTGGTTGCCCACGCAGGTTTTCACCAGGTGAAATCCATATTACATCAATTAATAATTGAAGAGCAAAAAAAAAAAAAGGTTTACAATGACATTCCTTCATTTGCCATATCAGCATAAAGTTTGATTGCCGCATCGAACATAAGGTTTGATATGGCAAATGAAAAAAATGTGACTAATAAACTTTAGTTACATTAAAAAACACTAGTTAGAACTTAAAATTCTTTAGAGGTTTAAATTAGGTTTACCTCTACAGAAGGAGGAGCACAAATGCATTATACAACAGCATACTAATATTTACTTGATCAATAAAATGATGAACTAAAAGAAGAACGCGGTACTAGAAATCGTTTTAGTTTCGTTTGTTTTGTTTTATTACTGTTACCCTATTGTTTATTATATTTGTTTTATTACCGAAGTAACACGAGGGTAATAGGTGATGGACCTCGTAATTTTGAATCTCGGTCAAGTGACGAGGACGACACCAGAGCTAGCACCCACCTCTACTAACTTCCACACCACACCAATGGGAGGACTTTGGGTTCCGACAGATTTAACGTGCATCAACCCCGGCTATACGGCAGGTCTTTAACGGCCAAGGATCGAAGCCTCTACTCAACGAAAACCGCCGGCCGCGAGTCTGATGCCTTAATCACAAGGCTACAGCAGCCACTAAATCGTTTTAGGTGTTAATTTTTTTCCGGAAAGATCGCGAATATATCCCACCTTTTGATTAGGGAAACTGATAATTACAATGCTTTGGTGGTCCGACTCGATATGAAACCAAAAAGGGAAAAAGAAAAAAAAGAAATACGGAAAAGAAAACCACCTGAAATGGCTGGAGTAACGAATACTACTACACATCAAATAAAAAAAAGTAATCAATGGTGTGATGCGAATCTTAGGAAAGTGAGGTACGAATTGAAGTGTAGACCATCGTTCAAAATTAGGAGGTGTCTTCAACAGAGCCCCTCCTCTTGCATCTCTAAAGAGAAATTTTAAAAACTTCTCCGGTTATTTATATATTGTATTCAAAAGTTCGTAGTGGCCACGGTAGCCTAGTGGTCATAGTTTCGGATTCGTGGCTGCCGGATTTCGTTGAGTCACGCATCGAGTCTAAAAATCCGCCGTGTAGCAGGGACTGATGCACATTTAGTCTGCCGTGGCTCAAAATCTTCTCGATGGCATGGTGTGAAAGTTAGGAGAGGGGGTGCCAGCTCAGATATCGTCCTCGTCACTTGACTGAGGTTCAAAATTATGAGGTCCGTCCTCGTGTTGCTTCTAGTTCGACGTTAAAAAAAACTACACTCAACTCAAAAGTTCATATAACACAAGTGATTTCGCTTAGCGATTTTGAACTATGATCAGATGATAAAGTCTGTATCTAAGCTTTGTGCTTCAATGGCGTTAAATGATTAATGAAGTATTAATATAATTAAGAGATCAATTAGATGCAGACTAGAGGATTATCCATTCATATAGGTTTTCTTATTGGGGAAGATGGATGTTAACGGATCAATTATTATTATTAACCAATGGCAACGGTAGTCGAGTGCTCAACGTTACGAGCTTATTGCAGACTTTGTTTCAGTCGGGTCATGGGTTCGTGTTGCACGTTAAATCTTGTCGAGATCCTGAAATATCCCAAAGTCTTGGTGTGGAAATTTAGAGAGTGAGATACCAGCTCGAGTATCGTCCTCGTCACTTGACAGAGGTTCACAATTACAAGGTCCGATGCCAACAACCCTCGTGTTGCTTCTTAGTGCGACGTTAATAAAAAAAAATCAGTTATGAGTTCGAGTTTAATGCAATTAAATACCCTTTGTGTAGAGGTGCTGATGCACATTAAAACGTTGGAGTTAAGCTTCCTCGGGTTGGGATTGTGTGGAAATTAAGGGAATGTAGTGCTAGTACAACTGTCGCCCGCGTCACTTAACGTACTTTGATTCAATATAACGATATACTTCTCCAACAATCCTTTTGTTGTTTCTGAATAAAACAACTGATCAATATAAAAAATAATAGACTAATGAAAACCTTCGACAACAAAAAGTTTTGCATTCTGATTATGATTCTTCAGTCTCGATTATATAAATGTCACCTGAGTTATGAGAAAATGTTCACACATTTTATTTTAAAACATAGCTCTTTCTCTCTCTTAAGCCAATCAATTATTGATTTTAAATCCGAAAAACCATTTATTGAGGTAAAGAGTGAGAACCTGGCTTATCAATTATATGTTATACCATCATTAAGCCAAAACCCTTTTTTGAAACTATTTGGGGCTGCATTTGCAATTTAATTCTCTGGAAAAGAAATTTGTTTGGATCCCTTACAGGTAACGAAAAATATTCAATTTGTAAAAATTAGGAAATTCTCTTTTTATAATTTTAGCCCACATTTTGCTATACAGAAAAACAATCAGTCAATTCTCAGAGTAGTTAGCTAAATAATAGTTAAATAATAAAATTACATTTGTCAAAATTCCCTTCAAGATGCTTATTAAACCCATTCAGGAAATTCATTTTCGGTGACACTGTGTAAAATGTCAAATAAAAGTCAGTGAAAGGATGATAAGATTCCTATCTTGATAGTTTCTTTGTACTTATCTATCTTTATAGTTGCCCACTCTTACCCTTCTTAATGATAAGATATTCATAAGGACTTTAAGTTGCGGACAAATGTTACTCCTCTTTAATAATTCTCATTATTATATGAGAAAGAGTATATACATACATACATATATATATATATATATATATATATATATATATATACATATATATACACACACACATATATATAATTTCTTAAGAATATATATCCCTTTTTCTATAAATTAAATCTACGAACCACCAATTGTGTTATGCACTTGTTAACTGCAGCTGTCGCCTTCTCTTTGCAAAGTCGACTGGAGTGGGTGCACTTTTCCAAGCCTCAGCCAGTATAAAAGCTAAAACAATCTTTGTTGCGCGCTCTTATTCCACTCTTATTGCTTTGCTTTTTACTTCGTTCGGAATTGTCGCATACTGTGTGATACGCGTCTTTCTGCCATCAACTGTAAAATGTTTCCACATGAATACAATAAAGAAATTTAGCTTGAATGGACTTATATTATTCTTAGAAGTCGACAGTTTTATTTATTTCACTCGCACACACATATGTGTGCATATATTATATATACAAATAAACATTAATACATTACTAGAAGAAAAAATTTCGGAAAACAAATCTAAAAAAATTAAAAACAATGTAATAAGGAGGGAATCATTATTATACTATATGTATCAAACTATATAAATATACAAGCAAATCACAGTAAAAAAAGAAATATGAATAAAAATAAAAACACAAAGAGGGCTACATATAATAATCTTTATGTATCAAATTTCTAAAATCATGTAAATTAAACGGAAACATATGACAATAAGATAGCAACTAAAAGAAGTAATAGAAGAGGTAAAAAAAAATTTAAAAACTGAAGCATCTAAAAATGGAAAAAAAAAGCTTTCTTTTTTTAAAAAAAGTAATATATAATAATTAATGCTATTGCAGAGTGTTTTGAGCAGATTTCTTCCAGAATTCATGTCCATGTATTCAATTGCATCTTTGGTTTTAAAACCCTTCATAAAAAGAATTTTTAAACCAAAGATACAATTAAACAGATATCAATGAAATCAAATTCAGAAAAAAAAAATCAGTTAATAAGAAAAAAAACTATTAATCCTAGGAAATACAAAAATATTTATAATATAAAACGAAGAACGAGACCAAATTATATTATAATAAAACTAAAAATAAAAGATGATAAGAAAAAAAAAAACTTACAGTAGAAACCCAAAAATAAGTGAAATCTAATCGACAAAATGGTTGAGAGCCTGAATTCTCTCTCTGAATTTAAATAAATTAAGTAAATGATGGTAACGTTATTGATCAAATATTGTTAGAACTATATGAAAACCACAATATAATTATAAACATTGTAAAAAGTATAATATTCTTAAGATATAAAAATAAAACTCATAGAAAATAATACAGAAAAATTAGCAAAAACATTTCATAAAGATTTATATATATATATATATATATATATATATATATACTCATTCTAAATTGGATTTTACCTATATATTTTAAATTGAAAATTCTGGTGTTTACTGAATATTCTTTATTAATTCATAGTAATCCTTTTTATTTGAATTCGATCCTGGTGGGAAGGGGGTGCTCTCTGGTAACTGTAATCCAAATTTTGGTCACTTTTGAGGAATAATGTCAAATGGATCTTTGATTTTACATTTCCAAACCCGAAATCGTATGCGAGGTTATCATAAAGTTTTAATTATTACTAAGAAATATAACTGAAATATCTGGGTAAAATTTATTGTACATAATCATTGATCCTAGTTATATAATATTGCAAATTATAATTATTTATGTTGATTTATTTGGTTTTGGAAAATTATATATTGAAGTAACCCGCTGAATGGATAAGATAGATTTCAATCTGCTCAGTTTTACAATGACGGCCTTCCAAGTGTCAAGAAAAGCTGGAGAAATGTATAACTCTGCATAATGACTACGTGGAAATTCTTATAATAAGTAAAAATTAAGCTTCTGTCTCGATTACTTTTAGTACAGTTAAATCTCTAAGATATCTAAGAAAATAAGTAAACTTTAATCTACGGCTTCCTGAAACCAATCAAATCAGCATTAATAGCTAAGATTTACGTAATGCAAATAAGGATTAATTAATATGCAGAATAAATTTTGTCCAAATCTTGATTTTCGTTACAGATTCAGGCAGCCTTAAAAAATTAAAAATTTCAGTAAAGTAAGTAATAAAAGTTATACCAAAGAGAGTACGAATTCGAGACAATGTCTCAAATATAGGAAAGAGCTCATATAAACCATTGGAGCCTTTTCCTGTATGAAACCGCTTTTAGGCTCAGTTTTTAAAATTAAAATCTCAAAACTCTAATTATTTTAGCACGGATGATAGTTGCTTTTTTTTTTCGTAAAGTTCATTATTGAATATTTAGGACTGTATATTTCTTTTTCACACATATGGTCCTCTAAACATAACCAGATTCGCTTCATTAGTTTAAGCCATGGTCAGATGACGAAGTTGATACCTATACCGGCACCTCACACAACTAAGAGAGGAGTTAAAACCCTTCAGAATAAATGTGCAACATAATCTTCATATGACGCATTTTCAGGGAAAACAAATATCGAACTTGTGCTACATTATAGCATCCCAAACCATGAGTTGGTTGGTAAGATTACTCACCTGCCACGGCCGCAGAATTGTAAGTTGAAATGACAAACAAATTTTAAACAAGTAATATAAAAAAAATTTAAGTCAATTGCTACTTAAGTCAACCACGAAATTTTTTATTTTAGTTAGTTTTTATTAAATAATTTTAATTAATATAAATATGTATATACATATGACAGAATCACAATATTCGGTGGGAAAAGAATTTTTTTTCAGTGATCTACACGCTTCGTCAATGACGGTATTTATTCCTAAATTTATATCCTGTTGAATATCTTATATAAGAAAATAATGTTTCTCCCATATAAAACTAAAATTAATTACTTGAAAATCAAATAAAAAAAAATTTATGCATCGACGAGATTCTACGCTGACACTCTACCAACTTTGCCATTGCAAGACAAATGTCATAGTAGAAGCATTGGCTTGTTTCTTAATTCATCCGGTAAATTAAGTGGTTGGAATGCAGTTTAGCCCAACCATGCTTGGCGACAGGAATTATTTGGCGGTATTTTGCCAAATGTGGTTACCCTAACCCACTTCGCGGACTTAACGTTCAGCCAAAAAAAAATCGTCAAATTTGGCAATTTTTGAAATGGTGCCAAGTGTTTGGGCTAAATTGCATTTTCAGCAATTAAATTTAATTAAATGAATTAATATTTGAAAAAACTGTATTAACATCAAATATCATCCACTACAAGTTTAAAAAAATGTATTTGAACTTGGAAAAAATGAATAAAAAGTATTTTATTAACGATTAAAAATTTAATTAAAATATATATAGGGAGAGTGTGAACTAATAATAGAAATCTAAAAAGAAAGTCAATACATATGGATGTACAAGTAACTCGTGTACAATATTATAGCTAAAAAATCAAAAAAAATTGTCACCAGCACCATTGTTTAGAATATTACTTTTATAGAAATCATTTAATACTTTTTTCATGCAAATCTACACGTCTATTTTTAATAAAGTAATTACTCATGAAATTTGGCTTCTTAGGATTATCTTAGTGTTAAGCAATAGAACTCGAATTCAGAACTGTCTTTATATAAAAATATGAAGTATCAATTTTAGTTTTGTATGTATACTGAATTATTACCAATTAAAGATAATACTTTATTTTGTTTTACTACTCATTTCTAGTTAAATGATTCTTTTCAATACCGATTCATTATATTTGGATTAGAAAAATCTCAAAAATAAGATGCTTTATGCAGTAAATTGCTTGTTTCGGAAATGCAAAATTCCGAAAATGCTTGTTTCGGAAGAAAAATTAATACTTCCAAGATTATTTTATGTCCTTTCAAAGATCGTCTTGAATGTGCTCTTTTTTATATAAAAGTGTCAATAAATAATAATGTACTTTTGTATTACTTAATTTGGCGTGGTGTCGAAGTTAGGAGAAGGAGCTTAGGTATCGTCCTCATCACTTGATAGTGATTCAAAATTACGAGGTCCATCACCGAGGTGTTGCTTCTAGAGCGACTCTAATAAAACCAAACCGATCTTATTACTCAATTATGACACATCAATTACTTTAATTCGAATTTGTATATTGACTAATATAAGGTAAAAAATTTTATTTTTTATATACATTTTTTTAAAATATCTTTTACCATAAATTATGGGTTGTATTTTAATTCATTATTCGTGTGTATAAGTATCAACGTACATTAAATACGTTAGGAATAGCTTAATATAAGTTTATTTAGAAGGAAAAATGCTAATTAAACAATATTAATAAAATTAGTACCACGCTTACTTTCCATATATTGAATTTAATAAAAATGCTCAAAAATTTACTTCCTTTATAATAAATTTTTAGCACAATTTCTTTTTTAAAAATATCTAAAATCAAAACATTTTGTGAAATTAATTATTTTATTCCTACCAACTATTAAAATCAATTTTTCTGTTTTGTTTGACCGCAATAAATTTTAATATACACAGCTTCAACAAATATAATCAATGGCATTGAAACTGCTTTGAATGTTTGCTTATGCATTAAAATATTGGTAGAAAATATGTACTTAACTATCCCTCGTAAAAGGAAAGGTACATATTTTTCATTTTTATTTTATAGATTAACTACAAAACTCCCTAAATTCTTAACTTATGACTTTTCTTTTATGCTAAGATGCTAAATCTGACATGAATG
Organism: Nephila pilipes; assembly: GCA_019974015.1. Classification (NCBI taxonomy): domain Eukaryota; kingdom Metazoa; phylum Arthropoda; class Arachnida; order Araneae; family Nephilidae; genus Nephila; species Nephila pilipes. The sequence continues at coordinate 38,022 of BMAW01102092.1, read as the reverse complement.
ATCCTTGAAACAAAAATAAAAGATCATCCTTAAGAAATATTTGAAAAAAATTTTAATGACTTTCATATCTTAAAAAGTACGACTTTCGTAACATCTCAGCATCCCTTTTAAAAACGAAAATATCAATCATACTTTGCCATCGTTAATCTTGACATTATCTCTGAATATATCTTAAGTATTCGAACGAGAAAAACCGAAATAATGTATTATCGAAACAGGTAATTATCATTGCAATAATTCCATCTACAAGTTGGATACATTTTTCATCTTCGTATATAAAGAATGCATACCGTTTCCCAATTCTTTTCTTTGTCTTCTTTTTAAAAAAAAACACGACCTCTTTTTGACTTATTTATTCCTCATGGAATGAAAAACAAAGAAGACAAAGGTGCAAATGTCGAGCTGATTTGGAGCGACAGAATCTTCAACAATAGAATTTCGCCATTTTCACCAAGTGAAAGTTAGCCTTAGATGGAAAGTTCATCCTTTTCACAGTTGGTGTTAAGAGAATGTGTGCCATGGAGGGTGTCAGGGAACCCATGTCTTAGGAATACTAAGCGTATGCAAATTAACCTCTTTCAAGTCATGGTGGATTAGAGAAAGTAAATAGCTCACGCGTGCCAAGATGTTACCCCCCTTGAGTTGATCAGGAATCTTGAAACAACATTGGGGAGGCGGTTTCGACTAATACCTTTCATTGTTGGAAAGGTATCAAAGAAACGTGCAAAGCTGGTATCGGAAAAACACGATTTAAGGTTTTAGTGTTTTTCTGAATCATGTTTTATTCCTTTTTATAATTAAACTTGTAAAATACCCATATGATAAATTTAATAAAAGTACTGTTTCGTTTAGTCTTGAATTAGAAGATTTTGAAATGGAAGGCGTTTATAAGGTGTATGTACTTTCATCAACCACATGCAAAATAAAGAAATTAAGTTCCACGCATCAATCTATCACTTTATTTAAATTTAAAAAAGTAATGAGAAATAGGTAAATTCGTGTATTTCTACAGGATTCGAAAGAATATTGAAAAATGGAATTTGTTTCGAGTTTGAATCACATGAATGTCGCATTGGAAGTGCATTATTGCATTTTATTGCTGAGCTTCTACGTAACACTATACGAGGAATTAATACTTCACTATGTTTAACATACAGTAGTTACAATTTATTTTATATCAATGGCCTTAAGAAACACTGAATTTTCAATCTGCGTGCCTTTGAGCCTCTATTACGCTATTTTATTACTACACATTACGTTGAATTGGAAGAAAAGATACGAGGGATATCACGCGCGTGCGTTAAGTTTTATTTATTACTAAGAAATTATCTAGATATTTAAATAAAATTTATTCTACATATTTAATTGATCCATATGTATATAATGTTGTTAATTGCAGCTGTTAATATTGATTTGTTTGGTTTCAGGTAGCTGCAACATCATAAAGTCTTAATTATTATCCCCGAGGATCACAAAGTTTAAATTATAACTAAAAATATTCGAAATAGAGATTTAATTTTTATTTATTATTCTCAAGACTTCTCTCTCTACATAATTACCATTCAGAATTATATATTTTTCTCAGGATTTCTTAACTTTTCGATGGCCGTCATCAAAAATTTAACTCTGTCATTTTCACACAGCAGATTACTCCAATCTAAGGATTCTTGAAATCAAACAAATCAATATTAAAAGCTGTAATTTATAACAATATGTACATAAGGATCAGTAAATATGTAGAATAAGTTTTATAAAGATATGTTGGTTATTTCTTCGCAGTAATTAAAACTTTATGATACCCTCTCACAGAAGAGAGTTGTCTTAAAACTCTTGTTAACTTTCTTAATAGTACATTACAGTTATTGACGCTATAATGTTCATATGATTACAATTAATGTACAAAATGAAAAAAAAAAAAAAAATTTACAAAAATAAATACTTCAAAAAATTATGTGGACAGTATCGATATATATATATACTTGAATAAATAAAAAAAATACCCGTGATAAAGGTGTACAGCGCAGTAAAAAATATAAAGTAATTCTTTTAATACAATTTTATTTATCTGTCAAAAGCGAAAACTCGGAAGGAAAAAATAATCTTTTTTTACCCATTTTCATTTAAAGAGATATCCAAAATTGAATTCACTACTTGTATCAAATTTTTGAAAATTTATGGGCAGGTTTACCGAAAAGAATTACCCTGATAATATAATATAGGTTAGATTATATTATTATTTTTTATAAAATTACATTATGTCCTTCCCGTGACTTGGTTCCTCAAGTTTGCTAGATATTGTTTACTTCAAGATTTATTTTCATTATTAATAAAATATGGTTATTATTTCAAACAAAAAGAGCTATTCGTGTTGAGAATTCATATTACATCAATCCTCTCCGGCTGTTCTAAATATGTAACATACAATTCTAGAAATGGTTATAAACAATCAAGTTATTTTGTGTTCTCAAACCTCAGACATATTTTCCCCTCAGATTTTTTTTTGTGTGTGTGTTAAGTAATGGGGTTCTTTAAAACACATTTGAATTCTATTCAACTTCTTTTTCTTACATTTTCACGACAATTTTATATTTTAAGTGGATTCATAGATTGAATTTTAAGGGATTAGGAGCAATAAAGACTCTATCATCCCTTTGAATATTTTCTTTTAATTTAATAAATATCAAAGTATTTCGTCATTTGTTAAAGGACTCTAAACACTGTTTTGTTCACAGGTACTTAGCGTAAAAGCTCTTTGAAATGGGAGTACTTCTGAAATCAATTTTTAGAAAATTCCAGGGATTATTTCAATGATTCGTGTATTTTCCGCAGACTATCAATTATATCCTAAACCATTTAATCATGGCACATGGTTTTTAAACCATGTGTGCCACGCATTACATGCTTCAAGTCAAATTGCATTATCCAAAAATTCTGGGGATTGATCATTCAGATGAAGATTCGGGTGCTCATAATCTCCACTCATGTGTTGTTTGTCTCTTATTGGATATAACTATCATCAAAATATTTCCCAAAATTGCGAAGTACTTGTGAGAATAAAAATTTATCTGTATTTCTTTCCATTCTGCTTTAATAAATATTAGTTTTGATGTCTTCTGGAGCGATTCAGTTAATGTGTTCATTAATTCTGTGACGATTTTGCGAATTTACCCATTTGCACATTTTGCAATATTTATCAGTGTCTCGAAATCTCAGCAAGAACAATTGTTTCTGATAATGAGATTGTATGAAAATCTCCCTAGATTGTATGGAAATATCACTATTTACTCTATATATTGCTTTTAATAACTTTATATAGAAATTTTGGTGCATTTAGTACAGATTAACTATCGGGCAAAATTAGCAATTTATTGTTCGACTGTCAATTGATCTAAGGCTTGAAAAATAGCTAGTGCCTCTGTCGTGAAAATATATTTGATATAATTTATTTTATAAGTATAAGAAAAATTTTTTGTCGCACCTGTAATTGATATAATATGTTGACTTTTTGAAGCATCTGTAGCTATTATGAAAAATACCGATAGCTGCAATTAATTATTTCAGTAAATAATCCACTAACTGTTTGGATTGGAAAATTTTATTTTAATTTGAATAAATGGAGAAAAATAAAAATTAAAACCGCATATTCTTTTTCAAAAATTATTGTAGAAATTGAAAAATAAAAATTAATACTTCGTTTTCGTAGGAAAATTTTTTAATTTATAATGTATTACTTTTTCTTTGCTAGTTATTCTTATAGTGTATTGAATTAAACAATCCTACTGGCTAAAATGTTATTTGATATATTTCATTTTATTTATTATTACGAATTTCATATTACTTTCTGACTTAAAGATCGCCAACTGTTTCATTATCGAAACGGCTTTTTCATTTATATTTTGATTAATAATGTTAGTTACCTAAATGTAATTAATGGTATCAATTCAGAAAAAAAATATTGTTGAACAGTGATAGAAGCACTCAAACTGAAAATTAACTCCCCGACTTCTTATGCTTTTCTTAAAATTTGACCTTTTATATTAAATGAGATGCTTGTTTTCCAAATATTTTTGGGTACCAAAACTTAAAAGCACCTTTTCACTCGTTTTCATTTGTTTTATTGTAGAACTTTAGAAACGTAATTAATTACAGTCACAAGAACAGTTAATGCCTTTTTAATGACACATTTCTTGCAGCTCTGTTTCATTATACTTTCATTTCACCTTGTACAAGAATGCCTTCTCAGCCCTTTTTTACTGACATATTGTTCAAAGACTGACAAAGGACAAAGTAAAGCACACAGCTTTCTCATAATTTATGTCATAATTTATAATATGTGTGTGTGTGTGTGTGCGTGCGTGTGTGTGTATATATGTATATATGTGTGCGTGTGTGTATATATGTATA
>BMAW01102092.1:0-33608 GCA_019974015.1 Nephila pilipes | reverse complement strand
ATATGTGTGCGTGTGTGTATATATGTATATATGTGTGCGTGTGTGTAGGTATATATATATATATATATAATGAAATTAAAAATTTATTATAACGTAAATAAAACTTTCCAAATGCATGGTTTAAATGATAACACCTTTGAGTCATTGAGATTATTCATTCATTTCGATGAGAATGAGAGGTAAGTGATATGCATCTTAAATGGACTGGGAAAGAAAAGCAACTCCGCCATCTGGACCACAGCAGAAGAGAGCGAATTTTATGTTACCTTCATTTTTATCCGAGGGATTTCTCCTGATCATGTGGTATAAGATGAAGGGATTTTGAGGGATTTTCATGGTGCCTATCAATCTAGTAGGGATTATTTCCGATATATTTATGACTATATGATTTTTTTTGACCAGCTGATTCAGCATGTTTTAAGAGCACGTGATCGCAAAATTAAAGGATACTTTGGAATTGGATCAGCAAATAAGAATAACTCTTTTAACTTTTGAGTTATATAAAGGGGAAAATTAAAAAAATTAAATTATTTTTTCAGTGAAATTATTATAAATTTAAGTTGAATCATTATGTATATGTATTCACACATAAAATTTAATTTAGATATGACTAAGTTTTTTAACGTTGGTTAATGTTACGTTGTTTTAATGCATTCTATAACAGTACATTTTTCTTTTCTGAAGTTTTAGATTTATAAATAAATGCTTTCTGTTATGAATATTTTCTCTTTGTGTAGATTATTTTCTTTGGATCGTGTATTTTGGCTCCTTTCTCTTTTATAAAGCTGAAGGTTTGATCATTAATACTACTATTTTTTCAATGTTTAATAATTACTTCGTCGAGAAAAAAAATTATTTCCTCCTTAACTACTTTTTGCAAGTTTTGATCGTGTTAAACCTAGCATTATACCTCTCTCAGCTCTCAAGGAGTTACATTCATTATTAAGTTTCTAATAATAAGGATGAACAAACGATAAAGAACAAAGTATTCAAACTCGAGTAAATAAATTAAATTCAGCATGATTTTAAAAATAAACTTTGTTTTGTTTTTAATTTTATATGTTTTTCTACTGATTCAAATTTAATATCAGCAAAAATTATTTAAAATGTTGTTACAAAAACAATGGCATCTATCTACACAATACGAAAAATTTTAAAAATTCAAAATATTTTTATTCATTTTAATGATGCAAAGTATTCAAACACAAGTATCAATTACATTAGGAAATTTTCATTTGTTTCAACAAATGAAAGTTATATTGCAAAATCTGATCATACCATTTTCGATAAAGCTTACATTCTAAACCTGAATTAAAAATTCTTTAAACTTGTATATTGTTATATATGTGTCCTTCATTTAATTTATGTAATAAATGTTCTTTAAATTTATATACCGGGTGATTCAAAAGTTCGGGGCGAAAGTAAAATGCTATTCAAAAAAGGTCTATAGATCGAAGAGATATTCAGTTTGCAGATTTATATTCACCGCAATGAGTGATTTTGCTTGGTATGAAAAAAAAACAATTTCAAAATTTCGTTATTAGACGGTGTTCACGTAGATAATTCTATGGAAGTCACGTATGAATATACCTAATACAACATAAAATTAAGATACGAAAACATTATTAAGTATTGTATTATTTTTAGTACTCAAAAATAAAAATGATGCTTGATGTTATGCTGATAACTTAATGCACATAGTACTTATTCGTGTCATATACAAATTTATCATCTGACGTCATGTGACGTAAATCAGGCATGTAAATCACGCATTAATAAACTCCATACGGCCGGAAGTAAGAACCATTCAAGTTGTGTTCCATAACGTCGTAATCAGGTGTAATACCGCGACTGCATTCAGTACTGGGATGTGGTTGTGTACATGTTAAGAAAAATATCTTGTTCCGTAATTATTACCTCTTTTTTGTTTTACCCATCCCCGTATTAGTAGCAATAGCATCCCTCTGTTGTCGACATTTTGAACTATTTTTAAAGTCATTCAAAATCCCCTTATGCTTAAATATAATTGTGTAAATTTCACGCCTTCTCTACCCATTACCACTTTTTAATCGCTTTTTAATTTCCCAACAAAATTAAGAAACACCTATAGTTTTCACAAATCTGATTTTTAACGTAATAAATTTTCAAAATAATGCAAAATATAGTTTAAGCCAACTTACTTCTTACTTTTTACTGTAACTTTATAGAAAACTAAGTCAAAATTTTAAAAAAAAATATCTCTTTTCGTAAGAACTTATTTACTATTTATAGACTATATAAGCGAAATGTGATTTTTGAACTAAGAAAAATATAAGACAGTGAGTCAAAATTTTGAAGTGGCACAATAGGACCAGAAACAGTCTTCAAATTCTTAGCACAAATGAAATTTCACGTACCGAAAAACGTTGAAGAAAACTATTCTAAAAACGTTCTTCAGTTGGGATACTTCCAGTACTTGTTTTAATAAATCTTCTCTTCTTGTTATAACAATATGTACTCTTATATCCCATTACTGTATTGGCAGCAAATTATATCTCCTAAGGCTCCTGTCTTCCAGCCATTTGGATTTCGTGAATGCAATGTTAATCTAATGGAATTTCTACTACCATCTCAAATCTTTATTATTTTATCTATTTGAATACAGTAAAAGGCATCCTAAAGAGAAAAAAATAATTTAGGTTTATGCAGAGTTACAAATTTTCCTTCTGATTTTTATAAATACTTTAGAATAAATTTTAAAGGCCAGAAAACCTACAAACGAAACTTTAAAATAAGAGTAAAAGTATTTTTAAGAATCAGAAAGAAAATTTGTAACTCTCCGCAAAAACCCTCATTATTTTTTGCTTTTTCGGATGCCTTTTACTGTATTCAAAAAGATAAGATAATAAGATTTCAGAATGGTAGTAGAAATTCCATGGATTAACATTACATTCACAAAATCAAAATGGCCGTAGACAGGAGCTTTAAAGTTAATGAATTTTTTAGAGGTATACAAATACAGAGAAATTACTTTACTCTTCTTAAAAAGAATTATTTAAGTAAAGAAGAATATTACTCCGATTATAAATGAAAACAATTTAGAGTGAAATATTGAATAACATTATTTACTCAATATAAATCACAGTCTTTAAATGGAAAATATCTCATCTGATACAATTGCAATGTAATTAGTTGAATTTTTGAGTGGCGCTCTTCTCTTTAAAAAAAAAAATGACTATTCTCAGAATCTGATCGCAAAAATGCACAATAAATTGGTGAAAAAAAGTTGTGCTAACATGGATTGAATACATTTTTAAAATGTATACATAAATATTTTACAAATTAAATAAGGTTTAGTCTCGTTTTTGTAATAGTTTTACCAAATGTTGTTAAAAAAAATCAACTTCCTAATTTATGGTAAATATAATGTTGTAAAATTTAGTTTCCAAATTTGCATTATATGTTTTTGGAATATTTTAAAGAATTTAATTTCTATTCCGAAGTCTCTTAAACAATTCTATAAAATTTCGCTGCTCTAATTGAAATAGAAAAATACCAAATAAAAGAAAAATATCAAATCATAAAACGTTTTGAATATAAAATGACACACAACAGACACATAATAAGCTTATATATTATGTGACTTACAAGAAAGTAGCGTAAGATTTTAACTATTTCTAAAAATAATCGAGATATTTGGATAAAATTTATTCTGCATATTAATAGTTCCTGATGTACATAATGTTGAAAATTACAGTTTTTAGTGTTGATTTGTTTGACTTCAGGAAGCTGTAAATTGAAGTAGTCCCCATAATTGTAAAATTTTAATAACAATAAAATATAATCGAGGTAAAAACTATTTTTTTTTATTTATTATTCTTAGGATTTTTCCACATAGTCATGATCCATAGTTATACATTTCTCCCTGTGCTTCTTGACCTTTTGAAGGTCGTCGTTGTAGATCTCAGAAAGTTGAACTCCATCTTCTCCTCATTGCGGGTGTATATATATATATATATATATATATAAACTATGCGTATTCATTTTGTTAACCTGTAATAATGATTATTGTATTCAATAGAATTTTAAAGTCCAAAAGTTTATTTATGTACTAGAATTGAACAAACTACTTTACCTATATAGAAACATATGTAATTTTTTATAGAAATACTCATTTATTACCAATTTAAAATTCATACACATAAATTATTTGCTTTCAATAAATGAACATTTTGAGAAAATTAAATAAAATAAGAATACTGAGAGCAACTTCCTCAACAAATTTAACTTTTGTTCTGCATTCATTACTTCCATATAATATTAATAAAAGTTTGCTATTCTGATTTCCAAATAGCTATAATTTTCTCTTATAGTTTGGGTAATTTTCACTGACTGTAATTGTGAAAAAAAAAATTATAAATTCTTTAAAACACACACACTTCTTCCAGAACAAAATATACAGATTTAACTTAATTGAACGAATTTGTAAAGTTGCATTCATCCTTGATAATTTAAAAACATTGAATGTGTCTCCAAAAATGACATTGTTACAAGTTTAAAGCATTACTTGAATTTTTGTATCAGTATTCTTGTTGTGACTTATTCATTCGCACTTTTAGATTAAAAACTGAATTTTTTAAATCTTTTTAATGTTCAGTTTTATTTTTCTATAAAATGTCAATGATTGCAGATATTATTCTGTAACTCACTTCAAAAACTATTTATCTAAGCAAGCACACCTATTATCTGTAAATGTAAAACATCTATGAATGATAGAAAAAAATGGCAAAATTTGCTTCGCCAAAATTCTTATAAATTCCACAAATTCCTGATCTATTCTGGGTAGTGTTATTTGTTATGTGTGAGAAATATTTATACCTTAAAATTGATATACTTTGGGGGAAAAATAAGAAATATCTTCACTGTTGTGATATTGTTGTTTTACTAATATTAACGTTGTTATTGTCTTCTGTAAAATGTGAATGAAGAATTTATGTTTCGTTTTATAAGTGAAATTTAATTTATTCTTAGACTTCAAACTCATGGAAATTAAATTTATAATCCAATACTATTTGACCCTTTTGCAAAATCTTTATGAAGCAGAAAGAAAAACTAAATATTCCATCAACTAATAAAGTCGGTATGCAATATCTCGTAAACAAAGTTATTTCTGGTTGATGAGGAAGTAAGGAATTTAGATCACATAAGTTCCGATAAAAATCATCCATTCCTATGATTCACGCTCCAAACATTCTTTCGGCCTTATGGAATATCCAATAGGTCAAGGAGTATTCAAAATCTGCATATACAAATAGAATTGTAATTTCAGAGCAAAATATCTTGCTTCTCTAAGAAAATATTGTCTTTTGCTTTTTAAAAAAAATTAAAATTCAGAAAAATGGTAAACACACAAGAATCTTCGTGCGCAAGGTCTTCTTTGCTGCAGCAACTTCCAGCAAAGTTCATGATTCTTCGTTAATCGGTTCTATTGTGAGTGAAAGTGAGAATTCCAACCACCCACAAAAAAGGATGACATGCACCCAAGGACAGGCTTCCGCCTCCCTTCAGACAATCCCTCTCAGGGTCAGTTGGACATTTTTGTGTCTTCTCTGTTATCTAAGGAACACCCTTAGCTCGGCGAAAAAACGACACCACCCTTTATAGTATAAAAAGAGTTTTGGGGCAACTCTCTTCACACCAATTCGAACTCTCTCAGGCAGCTTCAGAAGTGAACTAATACAAAATCGACAACATGGTAAGTGTCTGATTTGGATTCTTTCTTCAAAAATCTATGAGACCAAAAAATTTTCTTTAAAAAATTCTATGCATAATTTTTATATTTATAAATATTTTAAATTATATTAAGAATTTGCTTAAAAATTATTTCTTATTGAATATTAACATGTAATATTTTTTACGTTTATGTTTCCTTTTTTGTCAAACTATCATATTTATAGATAAAAATTATTTTCGGTTTTCATCAAAAGGATTAAAATACCCTAAAAGTAGGGTATTGCTAGAATAAGGTGGGGCAAAACCTTTTCTATAGAATTTTAGAAAAGAAACATGATATATAAAAGGATGAAAAACACATATAGTTATTTACTTTAATATGAATTAAAATACTTTAATATTTGAAAAATATAAAAATTCTTATAATAATGCCTTTTTTTCTATCACTGACAACAATTAATTCCTAAAATATCTTTCTGTAATACCTTTTGGTATTACTAGATTTAGATAGGTTTATGTTGAACCAAAAAGAATTCTTAACTTTTCTCGCTGTTTTAGCATTACTTTTTTGTATGCTTTGATATTTATCAACAAATTTGATGGTACTTCTAAGCTATAAGACTTATTTAAAAGAGTTTTCTCAACTTGCATGAGATATGTGTAAATAGTTATGTAGTTTTTAGTAAGTTTCGAAATTAATACAGAGAAATGATGCCTAAAATATTAAGAAATTTCTAAATGTTAGCTTATTTACTTTACAAGTGATAAAAGGTTCTTTGGTTTTTAAAACAAGTCTCGATTTAAATATTGTCCTCTATCAAAATATTTATTTAGTATCAAATAATATTTCCATTTTTTATAGTTCTCATACATTTATTCTTGATTTCTTATTTTTAAACTTTTCTTCCTGATAATAATTTCTTAATTATTAATAACATCACCAGTACTACATTCTATTATACAACAATTTCCTTTTATTGTAATCATCCGATAAATATTAAAGTTTATTCTTTAAAAATGTTTGTACACTTACAAATTCATTACCGTTTTGTTTTTTCATAAGAATATTACTTGGTTTAAAAGACATAAACTGAAATTAAGTTATATATTTTTTCCAGTTTCTTAATCTCGCAAATATTTGTTGCACATTTGCATTTTTAATAATGAAAAAATAGTAAATTTTAAATATTTTTCTAATGTTGAAAAATGAAATATTCATTGTAATTCTAATTGTTTCTTACTAACAATATAACTTACGAATATATATATATATATATATATATTCATAAGGTAATATACTTATTTTCAACTAATAAATTAAGGAAACTTTAATATCTATACAGCACTGAGAGAAAAAAAATCTATTTTACCAATTTCATTTTAAATCCATATTGAAACTACCTGTACTGTTCAGTCTTACGGACGAATACAACTCTTCAAAACATCCTTGAAACTTAATATTCAGGATGTTTGAGAGTGTTCACTTTATCCGAATTTGAATACTTTATAGTGAAAAGAAACTTTATTTTCAAAGAAAATATATATCATCATTAAGCCCTTATAATTTAAACAAAATATTTTCAACTTATTACCATAGCAATCAAAAGCTCTCTTTCCTATCGAAGCACATAAAAAGGCCGATAGTTACAATAATTAATTTTCTCACCCACGAAACTTGTTGATTTCCGGAACGACAAGGTCGTTTGTTTATTGTCATTGTGATTTTATTCTTTCAGATCGCCGCACTCCTCCTATGCTTTGTGGCATCCACCCTGGCCCAACAGTCGACCACGCAATATTCCACTACCAATTCGCAGATTGAGTCGGAGGGAAACACCCAACCAACTTATGGGCAAACTTACAGCGTAAGATCCGTTTGTTCTCATTCAAAGGATTCCGTTATAAGTTGGAAAAGTTGCTTTATAAGGAAACTCGGGGTGTAATTATGTTGCGAAATCTCTTTTTACGTGTTCGCACTCTAAGACCTCCTCGCTATTTCGTTAACTTTGTTCACTTAAAGAATAGCATCTACAAGTAATTCTACAAATTTCACATTTTAGTACTAAGATAGCTTTACTCAATTTTAAGCAACTTAGAAAATCTTTGAGCTCAGAAATAATGAACTTCTTTTTTCGTCAAACTTATTCACTTGAAAAATAGTAAACACATAGAGTTTAGTGTTTTCCATCTTTTTTCCGAATCTTAGAATAAATAAATATTCAGCACTATGCAGTGTTTTGAAACTATACTGTTCTAAAGGCAGATTTTAACGTATATTTCGAATGAAAAATAAATATTTTCTTATTCTTTTGGGAGTGTTTTTCAAAAAATATTTTATAATATTTAAATTCTATGTAAAAACATCTGGAACAGAGATTTTTTTTTTCTGTAATTAAATCCTTAAATTTTATAAGGGTAAAAGAAATGTCATGTCCGATTTAAGAAAATATTTCAAAAAGTTTTCGTAATTGAAATTTTTTTAGATATAAATATGATAAAAATACTTTATCTGTTTAAAAAAAATGGTAAATAAGCATAGTAAATAAAATTAAAAAAAATTCTGCAGTTAATACTGTAAAATCTCTCGTTCAAATTCATGTTTAAATTATAATTATTTTTTCAAGAATTTTTCCCTCGAGTTTCAAAATATTGGGGTGAAATACTGGAGTCTACTAAAAGCAATTGCAATAAGAATTTTCGAATACAAGTTATTGAACTAAATAAAAGAATGCTTAATAAACAGTTACATAAGTGATATATTTAGATTTCACAGATCTGATTTGTAGACAATGAATATTGGGTTGTTTTAGTATTTCTGTTACGTTAACATCATGCATTTGACTAACATAAGCCAATTTCTGTTCTGGATTAATTAAGAAATATATTTCATAAGAATTGCATATTCAAATCAAAAATTATATCTTTGTTTTACAGATCTTTAATTAATAATGATTAAATACTAAGCTTTTAATATTAAAACAATGATTTAAATTATGTATTATAATTAAAAATATTTGAAATAATACATATCAATTGAACGAAATGTTCTGAAGATTCTTTTCACTAACTTTATCTATACATTTCTCAGTCATATTACAGGGCGTATCGTAAAGTTTAATTATTACTAAGAAATAACGGAGATATCTGGATAAGAATTATTCTGTATATTAAATTATTCTTATGTACATAATGTTGCAAAAACAGCTATTAATGTTACTTTATTTGGTTTCATGAGAAGCTATAGATTAAAGTAATCCACAATATCGTAAAGATTTAATTATTATTCTGAAGTATCGTGAAGTTTTAATCTGAAGTCTTAGTTATAATTTAAAATTAGTCTCTGGATGGAAAATTATTTTTTATTTGTTATCCTTAAAACTTCATTACATAGTCACCTTTCAGAGTTTTAGATTTCTTCCCGCGTTTCTTGAACTTTCGAAAGCCGTTATTACAGAACTCAGTAAACTGAGCTCAAAATTCTCCGTACTGTAGGTTGCTTCTATCTACGGCTTACTGAGACGAAATAAATCAACATTAAAAGCTATTATTTACAAAATTGTGTACGTAAGAGTCAATTAATAAGCAGAACATATTTTATCTAAATATCTCAGTTAATTATTAGTAATAATTAAAAAATTTATGAAACCCTTACAAATCCAGCCTATCAAAAAAGTATAAAGTCGAAATTTGAGGAGCTATTATTTGACGAATATGCAATCAAAATAATCTCTAAAGCTTCATGTATCGTTAATCACACCTAAAATTTATTTCCCCTTATTCGAAACATAATTCATGTTTTCCTTTTAATGAAACATATGATTAACTTAAAAAGAATACCAGGAAAACTAGTTCATTTTTCCAAAGCTAGAAAAGGATCGACCGCACCATGAATTATCAAGAAGCAAAGCATTTAAAGAAATCCCTTAATGTAGTTTATCCAGTCACGTTTCTGAACTGATTTCTACTTGTTTGTGTGGTTTCGCATACGTGTGGTTTTACTTTATTTTCTTGAGAAAACGGCAGCTGTTTTTCTTTCCTATTCAAACCAGTTGACGTCCAAACAATGAAAATACATTTATTTTCACTGTCACTGAAAAATAAATGGTTCTTTCTTTGATTCAAAACAGTATACGCATAGTATTTCACTGTATTCTTATTGGTACAAAAAATCTATTTACCTCCGATTTTTTTTTTTTTTTGGAGAAAGAAGCTAAAATATATTTAATTATTTTTATTACAATAAATTTTGAGATATGAATTAAAGCATTTGATATTATAACAAGCAGTAATTGCCAACTATTTATAATCACGCCATATTTTAAAAATTGGAATTGATAAATATGTAAATGTTTTATTAATAATTTATTATTCAAATTTAGAAAAATATTTGAAGAAATCGAGTAAATTGTTGTAAATGCTGTTCCTTTGCTCTGTTTTTAATTTTAATTACAAGTTGCGTGATATTTACCAACCATCAATTTGATAATTATAAATATGTGTGAATTGCTTGATTGAAGAATGATTATCAAAGAAAGAAATATAAAAAGATGTAAAAAAAGTTTATTTTTTCATTTGTTGAATAAGCGTTTGTTAAATTAAAAGTTTAAGCAATCACTAAGCAAAACTTTTTCTTCGTTTCAATCCAGAAAAATATTAATATAACAGCAAAGTTAGTCTACTTCTCCTGATTGTGAATATAAATGATTATCGGAAAATACAAGTCGAAAGAAAGAAAAACAACAAGTTGAGTAGTTAAAAATGTACTACGCATAAAAAATTTTATAACTACTTAAAGAAGCTACGCATAAGAAAATTATTTTTAACGTTTGCCATCTTCATTATCAAAACTTTCGTATTTTTGTAAAACTTTTTAACAGGGCAAAACTCACGTAAAATTTTTTGCTAATTTATTTTTTATTTTCTACAGCGTTACCAACCAGCTGCTCAACAGCGAAGACCAGTGTATTCTGCCCCTGAAACATACAGTTACATGCCTTACTCCTTCAACTACGTTGCACAAGGCGATGATGGCTCCAGTTCTAGACAAGAAACCGGTGATGCATCTGGTCGAGTAGTTGGTTCCTACACCATCGCCGTAGAAGACGGTCGCCGCCGAGTTGTCGATTACGTAGCTGACCAAAATGGTTTCCGAGCAACCATCGACACCAACGAACCCGGAACTGACGTTCAAAACCCAGCCGATGTGGTCTTCCACTCCGCTGGTTTGGATAGCAGGACCCAGCAATCAGCTTACAGACCCGCTAATGCTTTCAGACCAAGACCAAGCCGCTTGTACACCCAACCAGCCGTCTACAATCCCGTAGTATACCGTGGTGATGCTCATGCTCCCTATCACTATGATGGCCACGTCAATGATCCCCACAGGCACTCTGGACATGCTTATGGTTCTTACTACAATAACGACCATAGATATTACTGGCACTAAATTAACTCAATGTTTCGTATTGAATTGAAACCAAGAATGTGCATATGGGTCGCTTGAAGCGTTTGTGTATTTATGTCTATACTTGGGTTTGGTTTTTAATAAAAGTAAATGTGATAATTATTTGAATTTTTATTTTGTTCAGTTATCCATGAAAGAATACTTACACGACTCTCAAAGTTATTTGCTCTGCAGAACAAAGCGAACAGATTATAAAAAATAGATCCGCTTTCAAATGTTAATAAGTTTGAATTTTTCATTCATAATATATTTATTAAATAATAAATATATTTAAATACTCATAAAAACACATTGAAGCTCATATAGTCATTTTTACAGTTACAAATTCATTTATTTACATATAAACGATATATAGAATAAAATTTTATTTTTATATGAGATAGAAATAGTAAAGCAGAGTACAATTTTAGAAAGTTACGCGTGCATGTAAATTAAATATTCATTTTTATTCAATATTTCATGCTTTTATTTTTAAAAAGTTAATTATAAAATAAATTGGAGGAACGTTCTCTATTAACTAGCATAAATGGAATCACTAGTGTTCGATTCACTAGCACTTTCATTAGTATGGATTTCTACAAAATATTTAATTCCTTTATTTGTTCTTGATTTTCCTATAAATACGTAGTTATCTTTTAAAAATCAATTTACCCAAAAACTATTAAATTATCTTTAGCCGACATACTCAGAAGTATCTAGAATTTTAAAAACATATTAAGATTTTAAAAGTATTATCTTCTCATCTATACAGACGAAAATAAATAATTTCAAAACAGTGTGCACCAGTGAAAATTATGCTTATTTCTTGAGTTTAATGTCTAAGTTAGTTAATGGTTTCCGAAATTATTCAACTATTCAAATTTTTTCGATTAAAAATAGAAGGATATTAATTGAAAATTCAATGTTCTTTGAGAAAACAAGCATACCTAAATTTAACAATGTGAAGGTTACAAATATAGTTAAAAAAAGGCAGGTTGAAGTATATGAGCATTTGTAACATAGTTTTGTCACGTAAAGGTAATTAGAAAATTTATTAGAGTTATTAAAATACAACCTTGAACTAATTTACAAATGAAAAAGCAAAAACAAATCCAATTATATTTTAAGATATCATTTGATTAGTAGCTTTTTGCCTCTCAAGAATGTTTCTTTATTCATCAAACATTAATTTATTATCATATCTAGTTAAACACGGCATTTTAATTACCAATTAACGATACGGTTCGAGAAGTTTTAACTGATTACTTATAATGATACTAAAACGCTACAAATATATCAATATAGGGATGAAAAAGAAAATTTTGCTGGCAAAAAACCTCCCGTTTGTCGAGAAAAAAACTATTTAGTCATAAAATTTTGAATTTATTTTTTATTTTAATACTAAAGTTCACTCCTTATAAAAGTTAAAATTCTAAAATATAGAAGCAGGAAAACAAAGAAAGAATATTTTAAAAGAGGAAGCTATGAAACTATTGCTAACGTTCATTTTGGCATTATTTTCCTTCGGTTAAAAAAGTTCAAACATATTGAGATTTGAAGAATTGTCTTTACTTAGACTTTCATTGAAAGAAGAATGCATTTGAAAATATTCATGAAAATTGATAAATATACATTTAACTTTTTTTTAAACTGTAATACATATCATCATTGACTCGGACTATTTGTTAAAAACACTTTTCACTTTTTTTCAAACTTTAATACATATCATCTAACCATGATAATGCTAAATCTTTGCACGAGTTTTTATTGGTCTTTCTGAAAGATAGTATATCATTGTATTCTTTGATAAGGATAAGAATGTGTTTTTTAATGATATTATAATTTGATAGTCGCAGAATTTTCAAAAATATTTTCCTTTGATTAAGGGAGATTAAAGCCAACATATTATAATATATATAATTAAGTATTTGTATTGATTAGATTTAGCGGCAAAAATTTAAAACATACTATCCAATCTTGCTAAACAATTTACTGGTAGAGCTATATAAACAATACAAGATACACAAATCTTTGAGATAAAAGATCTGCTTGGTAATAGTAGGAGTTCAGTAATTTAATAACGCATGTTTGTCATCTTAAAAACAATCTATGTAACTTTTCTTTGTTAATGAATATATGTTCTAAATTTATAGAAATTTGTTTTTCATCAGATGATTAAAATAAATTGTAGGCTTAGTCAAATAATGAATGTTAACTTGTTTTATTTATTGAAATGTTAATTAAATAACTGTATTTACTATATATATATATATATATATATATATATATATATATATATATATATCAAAATCAAAAAATTATTAATTATAAAATCTTTAAAAATAAACTTATTTAAAACATGCAGAAAAGAAAAAAAAAGAATATATGAAAAGAAGAATATAATAGAAAAGCAATAAGACATAATTGAAAAAGAAAAATTCTTTAAAAATAAATCAAAATGGAAATAAAGCTATGCAATACTTCCACTAATTTAGGATAATTGTTCTCTGATTAAACATGTTTTATTGATCAAACCTTTACACACACACACACACATACACATACATATACATATATATATATATATAACTGGAAAAGAAAGATATCAATCATTAAATTAAATTTTATGTGATAAAAACTACGAAAATTAAAAATAAACAATAATCGAGACTGTACTAGAAAACAATTTGTCAATTACGCGAAATCTATAGGTATGTATTGTACAACTATCATTGAATATTGAGAAAGAATTATTATAAGTATTATTAACGAATTACTTAATTTCCTTCTAAACACTGAATAATTTTTTCCTATATTGACTGTAAGGAAATTAACATGAAGCATGTTCACATCACACATAAATACACATTGAATGAATTAATGAACTATCAATAAGTAAAAATGAAGTAATTGAACATAATACTGGTTGATTATAAGAATTTATGAAAACAATATTTGGTAATCGATTTTTTACTATTTTTGCAGTTCTTGAATCAATGAATTTAACTATCGGTCGTAATTATAGGACAAATATTTAATAGTTTATTCCAGTAATATTTGATTAATAGTAAACACAAAATATTTTAAATTATACTCATATAATACAGAGGGTATTTTCCATTTTAAAAATAAAATACTTTTGTTCATCATACTTAGAATAAATTAGTATTTAATATATGAAGATATATTTGTTTCGAGCTAATGAATATGTTTTAACACATAAAAATATCAAATCATAAATTATTGGGATTTATTGGGATCTGAAATTAAAAAGATTTCAAAAACTTTTATTCAGCATAATGATTTTACAAAGTAGAGTTTACACAGTCATAATATAATTAATAACTATATTATACTCGTACTATGATTAATAATAATTACATGCTTGTTTCTCAATTACGATGTATCGTTTTGCTATGTATCTGCATTATACTGATTACGGTTTATCTTTTAGTCACTAGGCCCAATAAAAAATACGTTTTATATTTATCTGAAAATATCTGTCATGATTATGGACTGAACTTCAAAATGTAAGAAAGAAATAGTAGCATTTTGAAACAACAGAAAATATATTTCAGAACTTGTAGCACATTTAAAAACATTTCGCATAATTCATGCATTTGAAGATTACATCATTTTCTTTTCCAATGTCAGCAATGCAAGCGATAAACTTTTATCCTTCTGAATATTATCTGTCTTTACCAAGGTCAATGTCACGTATTTTTATAATTATGTGTAAGTATCTTAACACTAAAACAATACAAGGGAATTAAAAAAATTTCGAACTGAATAACTATCATTTGTATCCTTTATCACCTAGACAATCTGAAAATTCTGGAAGGATTGAAAGTATTCGAGTCCCTCAAACATTCTTTTTGGAATACACGAGATATATCACGTTTTCAAGGATCCATTTTTAACCATTTTTGGTCTGTGACAACAGATGCGCGAAGGTTAACAGATCAACTCATCTTTGTCATTTACAATTCTGTCTTTTTAAAAAAAGATATGGCATTGAGACTGGAACCGTAATCTTTAAAATCTAACAAGAGACTGTTGAACAGAAATGTCCTTGGCTCCCCTTATATCCATATTCGTACTTTATCTGTAAGTAAAAGAAGAAAAAAAAGGGGGTGAATATTGTATCATGTGCCAGATGCTCCAACCTCCATGACCTACTTACGCCAAAGACATAAATTACGTCGCCATTCTTTGGTGATACCGTTATGTGACAAAAAAAAATTAAGAAAAGCAGTTCATTAGCAGTCTTGTCGAGGGACTATTTGGCGAGGGAAAAACGCTTCTTGCAAAATAGGTGTAACACACGTGCCCCAAGATTTTAAACATAATTTTGAAATCTGAAGAAGTCAATGCTTGTTTTTGTGGGAATCCTGATGGCAAGGTTGGTGAAGATTAAGATTTATGTTGAAGGATGACCTGATTATAAAACTAATGATTTGGAAAACAAGATTAGCATAACACATGATGAAAGTTTTCAAAATTTCAAGCAAAAAAAAAAAAATATTCTGTTGCATCAAATTTCTATGTTTGGGTGAAAGAAAATAAACCGCGAATATCTGATTCACACCTTTTACTCTTTGGTTTGTGCTAAGACATAATAAATCAAGTTTTATTTTATAAAAGGCATTTTATCCTAACTGAAACTCAAGTTACGAAAATGTATTGAAAATAAATACGATGCACGTGTAAGTAATGTACATGAAATACCTGTCTTTTATCCTTATATCTTATGTCACGTACGATGTAATGGTATTGAATTTTAAAAATTAACATTGTTTTGAATTGACCTATTAAGTTCAAGTGTTTTCAAATTTATTTACGTTATGTTGAATCAAAATTACCATAAATTACCAGCAATATACACTCTTTCGAGAGTAAATTCTCTCTTATTTTAAGCTTAATATATATTTCCCATTCACACCTAAAAACACACAATTACCATACATTTTGTTTACCAGTTCCTTTACTCCTGATTATTTATTTTGGTTTTGAAAATAAGTTTTGTTTAAATTTCTATTTCAAATCATATTGAAAATTTAATCTTTTTCTCAAATTGAATAGGAAGGAAGATTGGATTTTCAAGATGTTACAGTAATAATTTCTATTGTAACAAAAATAAATTTACTTTCAATTTCGATTATAAAAAAAGTCTTAAGATTTTAGAACTTTTTTTTTTATTCTTAGATAAGGATTTCAATAAACACATTTTATGTTTAAAAAGACTTCAACCTCCTCCAAACAACTTTATGAATAATGCATTTTTGAAAAATATAGATGATTGTATCGTAAATAATTACAATAAATTAAATAATAGCAAAAAGTAATAAAAAATGCTGAGAAATATGCAAAGAGATATCAATTGAATGAAAAGAGCCTTTAAAACGAACATCTGATTGTTAGCGATTTGCTTTTAACCTCTAGCCATAAAATGACGAGTCTGGCTAGCCATCGAGTTTTCGTGCTACGTGATCGATACTCTCGTCAGGCAGCAAAAGTTACTGTAGAATATGATAAAAATAGGTTAGTTAAAAGTTTGTATTGTATTGAATCTGAAATACTATTTTTTTTTACTTCAGTAAATATCACAAATAGTTATCACATGTTGCTTACCTTAGGAATTACTGTAAAGTAATCCAATTACCCATCTTGTCAATCATTTTTAAATGTTGCTCGAGTCACAAATCTAAATTTCAACTGAAGTTCAAGCATGTATAATGTCATTAAAGTAATCAAATATGTTTCAAAATTAAACTTATTAATTCTCTTAATAAGAGGAATGACTCATCTCCTGTTCCAAGTTCCTTGCCACGAGAACTAACAACTTCTGTAATGTAGCAAATAGTACATTCAACGGAATATGATGCGAGTAAATTCTCCAAATAGTCAATCAACCAGACAGCTTTGGGTCCTAATCACAACAAATCATACGGACACGAAGGAAAACTCTATTGGTTTACACTATCGCTTTTATACAACTTGATCAATCTATTCACTCCTCTTCTAAAGTTTATTTTATTTGCGTCACAACGTTTCATTTAGTTGGAAAAGAAATTGGAAATTTAAAGTCAGAAAAAAAAAACCCAGATGTTAATTAAGGGAAGTTTTGTGAATAGCCCATACTGCATACTAGATACAAGTCACTGTCCAATTTTGTTTTCAATCGGATTTCATTAATGTAAACAGAGTGAATATATATTTTTAGCAAAATTCATGGATGACCATTGAAAAGTGACATCTTAGCTAGACTGAAGATCAAAAGATGAGGATATTTTCCAGAATACATTCCTGCAACTCAGATGAAAATAAAATTTACTTAAAATTGCCGTGCGTGCTACAAGAATAAAATTAGAAGTGAGACTCCCTGGCAGTGTAAGCAATGCAGAATTCCTATGCACTCATCGAAATGTTCTGAACAGTACCACACGCTTGAAAACTATTTGATATGTCTTTATAAAGATTTATTTTGAATTTTTAATTTTTTTTACCTATTTTTGATATTTCAAAAGGAATTGTAAGTGTATTCAAATTGATAATATAATTTTAATTAACAATGTGCATGAATTATAAAATAAGATATGTTTGTTCAATAAGAATTAAATTGCTATTTCATACAAAATTTTCATTATTAAATTGTATCGAAAGGGTTAAGCTTATTTACTTCAATATCAATTTCGAAATAAATAAAGTTGTATCCATTTACACCACTTTAATCTTTTACTTCTCAAGCTAACACTTTTCTTCAAAATACTTCATTCACTTTAAAAATCATAAATTCTGATGCACCTGTCATGAAAACTTTATTTTCAGGTACAATATTTATGAATCAAAAATATAAGGAGCGAAATTTTTTAATATAAAAGATGTGCTAAATTTAAATGCATGAGATAATATGACACAATGAATAATAGATTATAATTAAATGAAAAATTATCTATACCTAACAGGTAAAGTAGCATACCGTTCAAGGCTGCCCGCATTTTCAAAATATGCTCATATATCACTGATAACTGAATTTTTTAACCCCAAATGAAAAAAATGTCCTTTTTTTTTAAATTTCTAGTTCGATATTCATAGCAAGTGTACTCCATTAACCTAGTTCCATTAATTTTATCTTAAGAATAATCTGAAGAATTTACTGATTTTTTTCAAGCACCGTCTGGAATTGAAAGGCGAGGATAAAAAAAATTGACATCTGGTTCATCCATGAGGATATTTATGGAAGACGGAAACTTGATTACAGATATTACCTAGATGGGTTTTGATTATATTTGAATAATTTTTTTCTTTACTTATTTCCTTGCATTGAAGTAATGGGTTTACCTTGGGTGATAACATTTGTATCATCACATGAATATTAAAGAATGTGGGAAGAATATTTTTTTTTAAAAAAAAAAAAAAAAAAAAGATGGAATATTGTAACTTTAGAATTCGATAACTAATTATTTTCAGAATTGTGCAAAAATAATCTAGCATCCTAGGAAAGGAAATCTCGTATCCCTCCCCTCCCCCTCCTATTTACAGACCTTTTACGATAATGAGAAAAAAATAAATCTTGAAAAAAAAAATATTTATAAGAGTCTCATTATCCTACTTAACTCATTTTAGATTAAATAAATAAATCCTTTTTGTAAATTCATTATTCTTACACGATTTAAAGAAAGCATAAGCTGATGCAAAATCGTTTTTTAAAGCAGAATTCTTATCAGTTATTTTGCAATTGGAATGAATTATCAAAAAATTATTCAGAAAAATAGCAATATTGTATTTGTCTAGTAAGATAAATTTAATTTCATGGCACGTGGAAAAGAACTCATACTCTAAAAAAAGTTATCTTATGCATAAAATAAATATATACATATGTATATTTGTTTGCTTGTGTAACCGTTAATTTCTTCTTTTAACATAATTTTCCATAAGAAATAATGATTAAAACATTTTCATATCCATATCTATCGTTAAGAAGAATATTTCTCATAAAAACTTTTTTTTTTATTTATAAATTATTGGATGACTTTAATTAGTGTTTATAATCATAAAGTCCTGACTCGCTTTCATAGACTCTCGAATACAACTTCAATATTGTCTCAAAATTTTTAAATTTCAAGTGAATTTCTTTTTATTTTTTCTTTTAAAGAACAAGGCATTAAAAATTTTAAAAAAATTATGTTTAAATAATAATCTTGGGCAAGGAACAGGTCACAACAGAACTCCCAATAGCCTTTTCAGGTACGAAGATTTAGAGCTGGTAGGCTCATAAGCTCCAGAGAATCCATTAAACATATATGAAAATATGATCAAATTAGATTTTTAAGACAGTTGGGAGTTTGATATTTTTATTTTGAGACTTTCAATCTGTATTTTCTAATTTTTTTCTTCCTTCTACGCATCAAATAGAAATGATTTTTAAATTATAATAAAATGATAGTATTATGTATTTCTTATATTGTTTTATTTATTCTTTTCATTACATACAAAATCTTTGCATAGCATTAAATATGGGGAATGGCTTAATATTTCCTACAGAAGGAAAAAGTTTTACTTAAATGTTTGACTACATTGAAAACTTATTAAACGATTTTCCATTAAAAATTTGCCAATTTTCTTAGTAAAAAATACGCAATTATGCGAACATCCATGTGTTTCAGCAGGAAAATATTTTTTTTAAAATTTAATTTAATATGTATAGTAAATAAACAGAGTTCAAGAAACCATTAAATTGAGCATGACAGCTATGTAAATATTCATTTCAATAAAAAGGATTATTTTCTATGTATGTCCTAATAGAAATTATGTAAGTTCGATAGTATTTCCCCAAAGATTTCCTCACTTCCATCATTGACCTCATTAACTTAGAAATATTTATTTTCTTGAGGCAGAGAAAATGAAATAAATATTTGCAATGCTAATACTTCTTCACTATTTAAGCAATGTCTATCAACTACTTACATTTTTTCTTAATATTTCACATAGAAATAATTTAACATTAATATGTTATAATGCATCGATCAACGACTATGTTCAGTCATTCATATTCCAAATCATAAAAATACTATGATATTTTTGTTATATGTAAATTAAATTTCGAACACTTTGATCAGAAATAGTCCCTTTTTTAAGTTGTTAAAATTGCATACTATTTCAACTCCAAAATGAGAAAAGTTCAAAACAAGATTGAAGCTATAGAGGATTCAGACATTCAAGGAGGTCTCGAGCACAAGCCATTCAAATTCATCAATCATGAAGTTTAATTCAATGATTCTGAGAGATAGGCCACTAAAGATGTTGGAAATATAGATGAACTGGATGTCTTGAGAATTATCAATGTGGAATATGTTGACATGCTTTGAATGATGCTAAGGTGGACAAGGGTAACATCCATGATGTGGTATTAGAAAGATATTCTACTCGAGTCCCCAGGGTCCAGAATTTGCTTCGTGAATTCGACAGAAAAAACTGCGTGTGTCTTTTACTCCAGATGAAACAGTTGCACCTGGTGCTGCAGTTCAAGTTGTGTTAACATGAAGCACTGATGGGGGAATGAATGATGTACTTCCTGTTGCTTCACTCTCACTTAAAAACGTATCTGACGGTGAAGTTTTGACCAAGGTCACCAAGATATATACAAGAATTTTTGGCGAAACCTCTCAGATATTCACATGCTTATATAGCCAGCCTTTTGTTGATATTCGAGTGATGACATGAGCGGACGAATTGCTGCGATGCTCTTTGAGCGAAAGTTGCAACTGCCGTATGATATCCTCTTTGGTCGACCGAGTGATACGTCTTCCTCACAGCATTTGACGAATGGTACAAATGTAGGTTCAGAAAGCATACTTGTGCTTGCCAGATACCGAATTAAACCGGTTAGAGAACAAATCAACTGTAAGCTGATGGAATAAACGGAAAAGCGAACTAATTAAATGGAATCTACAGATCAAGCTAGCCAGCTAACGATGGGAATGAAATCGAGGGAAAGGACTGGTTCCGAGCCTTCAGCGCAACTGAAAGAAACGAAAGGACGTTGCCATCCCAGTTCAGAAGTCGCCCAACACAAAGCCCCTAAGTCATTCCCCGACATCGAATGGTTTTAAACCAGAAAACTGATCATATCGGAATACGATGAGACTGCCGGGAAGTCAGTCTTTAAAGATGGGGAGCAATGTGTCAAACATTAGAGGATGATTCCCCGCAGCAGTTATCTAATGAAAGAATAAGAAACATTGATAGAGATATCATTAGTCAGCAAGGAAAGTTTAAGCAAATACCCCTTGGCCTTGGTGAAGGATTTGGGGACCATTTCGGTGACTTGGCAACATATGGAAAGTTTTCTAAAGTGCTGGAACGTAATCGATATCTTCAAGGGGAAGAGAGTTATGGACTTTTCATGATTTTCTCCATGTAACTTCATACCTGGGAGGAAAAGGGAAAATACTTGAAGAGCCTAAAAGAGGGAGAATCATTCTGCCATAGAACTATGCTGAAAAGATCGATAGGGAAATCGGTTGAAAGCGATCAACTTCAGATTTGCCGAGGAACTGATGGTTACGTGGCCGAATGAATTTACGGAGCAACCGATATATGCCTTGGAAACGTAGAATATTACTGTGGTGGTCTGTCCGTAGGGAGGAATAATAAGCTGGTGAGTTTATTATTACTGTTACAACTGTGACTGTCATTACAGATGTGTCTTTGTTCTTGTATCTGTGTCACTAATTAATACAAGTGCTGTGTTCCTGTGGTTGTCCAAGTTCGACTACCTGTGTGTCGTCTTATCCTTAAGATTTGGATATAAAGTATCATTTGCCGTTATCCTCCGTATTCGACTGATTTTCCTCTCATTCATTCAGAAATTTTTGTAACAATATATACTTGCGAAATTAATTACACGAAAATTGTAATATATTCATCCATCTTTTTTCTACGTTATTTCATATACATTTAATTAATCGAGTAAAACTAATGTTACAAATATTGATTTTATAACATTTATGTTGAATATAAAGTCTACAGGTTGAAGTTATGAATGAAAATATTTCGTCAGACAAATCGTTAACTTTAAAAACGTGTCTTGATTGTTAAACTACACTGGTGTCCAAAAAGTGAAGCGTATTTGGTAATTATATGAATAATTAAGGAAATCTAAGTCGGAATTACTAAAAATGTGCTAAATGAGAACGGTTATAATTTAAGAAAAAAAACTCGTGCGAAGGAGCGATAATAATCCCTTTTAATATCCAAAGAAACCATTTGAAAAAAAAAAACTGAGCATAATGAAGCCCGCACTTTGTAAAAAACATACTAAATAAGGTGATACCACAGTTTAATAAAGTGCGAGTTCACCTCTGACAGCCAGGCATGATATACAACGATTTCTTGCTTTAACATTGTGGATAAGTTGTGAGATCAAAGACTTCCAAATGTTACGAAGAGCTTTCTTTAGTTCTGGAACAGAACTTGGTGAGTGTGGAAAGGCTGTAATTTGTCTTCCTAGCATATTATGCCAGATATTCTTGATAGGATTCAGATCAAATGAGTGAGCAGGCCACGACATGCATTAAATATTTTTCATTTTAAGGAAGTCGTCGATCAGGCTCGCACTAAGACAAAGATAATTCGCATCCATAAATATGAAGTCAGAACTGACAGCACCTCGAAACAGGTGAATGTAAGGCTTAAGAACCTTTTCTCTGAATCTTTTAGCAAAGACACACACCGTCTCATAGATGTGGAGGTCTGTTCGGTCGATCAGCTTGATGACAGCTCAGACCATTACACCCCTTAAAGAAAAAATATGTCTTACTGTGATATTTCCCAGATAAAAATGAGTTCCATGGTTTTGCCATAGTGTTAGCCAATGAAAATCAGTGTTCAGGCTAAAGTGAGATTCGTCACTGAACATCACAATTTTTTACTGTCCCATATTCCAGTACTGGAGTTTGGAGCTCCAGTTTAAACGAGCTCATTTAGGCGAAGATGTGAGCAGAATGCAAACTGCTGGTTGTCTGGCATAGGGACCAACATGGTTTAATCTCCAGTAAACAATTTGTCTGGAAAATCATACTCCTGTGGAGGTTGTTAGCTCTGAACTACCATCTTTAGCACAACTGTTCCTTTGACTTTGCGCAGTTATTGCCAGATATCGGTGTTGACAAATAGTTGACTAGCCTGGTACTGGTCGTCAGTTAATACTTGTAGCTCTTAGAATCTGCAGTGATAATCTTGAGATAACACACAGAGAATTCAAGGCACATGGGCATGTAATCG
This sequence comes from Nephila pilipes, assembly GCA_019974015.1. Lineage (NCBI taxonomy): Eukaryota > Metazoa > Arthropoda > Arachnida > Araneae > Nephilidae > Nephila > Nephila pilipes. The sequence continues at coordinate 10,168 of BMAW01102092.1, read as the reverse complement.
TCACTTTTCGAGCATTCCTATGATTCTTCCTTTAGTAAAAATGTCCAGTTGTCATCCAGTTGTGAATACTGATGCTGGGTAAGCCGGGTTATTCCTCTTCACTTCAACAGGTGATTCTCCACAAATTATTTCTAACAAACTTCAAGTTATTCAAGCAATATTTACTCACAATTTTTGTCATTTTACGAATCTTGTTTAAATTTTGGACACCAGGGTACATGGGAAGTTCATTTTTCCAAATCACTAAATTATGGTCCTTCTGTCGAAAAATTCAAATGAACTTTATGTTGTTGTTTCATGCCTCATTTCCTTGAAATTTGAAAAATTAAAATAAATTACATGTTTCTAAAATTATTATTAGTTATGCTTATAGGTTTAAATACATATATTAAGACAGAATTTGTAACTATAAATTATTATTACCAATTTACGATACGTGACTATTGCAAATTTTTATATTCAATATATTTCGTTAACAACACTCCGTAAATTGAAACAATTTATTAATATTTAAATGCAAGCTCTACTTTAGGTTCAAGTATTACAATCTTTGAACCTATTTTATTACTTAAAAATAATTCTTTACAGATATTGAAAAAGTTAACATGAAACAACAACACAAGAAATGTGTCAATATTATATTTATCAGTATGTGGGCTTCGACTGCATATGGCCCTCTATTGCAAATCAGATAGATTTCATTATTATATTATTGCTTAATTTAGGTCCTCTATTTCAGTCTTTCCAGTGTAAATGAATTTGATTCCGAACCGGTTTTAAGACAGAAATCCGGGATATTTTTTCTAATTACAATAGAATTTTTGAAAAGTAAACTGCTAAAAACTGGTTTTAAAATAGCAAAATTACTTTTTTTTTACCATTTAGTCCAATGATACATTTGAACTCACTGACATGTGCAATGTTTAGTGCAGCAAAATATATATAATAATATAACTTGACAATCACTTATCTGTATATGGATAGAAACAATCGTAAAATTTTGCTAAATAATATAACTCAAGCCATTTTTTGAGTCATCATCTATTTTTGGACAAGACTTTTTTGTCATATTTATGTTAATAAATTTTAAGAAATGGAAAATGTTTTACTTGTAAAAGTCTTGTACTGTTTTACGGATTGCTGCTACAAAAGAATTAATGTGAATACTGTTAAATCGATGCAATGTCTCTCATCAAATGAAATATTTTATTTAGCCCTTTGTTACCTTTACTTGGAACAGTATTTGACAGATATAAATATGTAAGTTATATATAATCTACAGTTTCAAGTTTTTTATGTGTGTCTGTTCCTTTTAATCTTGTGACCACGATAGTCTAGTGATTATGACCACAGGCTCTCAGCCGGCATCGTTTTCGCAGTGGTTTCGTGCATTGATGCCGGTAAAGACCCTTTATGTAGCTGGGCTGATGCATGTTGGGTCCGGTCGAGATCCCAGGTCCTCCCCTTTGATGTAGAAATTTGGAGAGGGAGGTACCACTGTTCACTTCACTAAAGTTAAAAAAATTACGAGGTCCGTCGTCAATAACCCTCGTGTTGCTTCTCTGTGCAACTTTTATAAACAATACCGTCACAGCTTTTGATCTTAACAAATGTGTGCATATCTGCATGAAAACTTCTTAACAGACAATTTTTGATTACCTTCACGGTTTATTTTGATTACTAGAACCGTAAATATTTCACTCTTCCAATTCCTACACCACGCTATCTGAAGACATTGATACGAGAAATGAAATGGGTAGTCAGCAAGACCTGAGTAGCATTTATAGTAAATTTCACAGGAAACCCTTTCTTAAATCATTGAAACATTTCTTTTCATTATAATAGACCTAATCAGATGGCCTAAATTGTTTCAGATAGTTGTTTTAGCAGGAACTTTTTCCAAACTTCTAACCCTTTTAAAATTTCACTCCAAGAGAATTTAAGTCATTTTCAGTCGTGCTGCCATCTAGGATTGATTCGTGAAGTTGTTCCAACTGTATTATTGTGACAGCTATACAACTTCGTTAAGAATGTTTTTGAGTAGAAAACAAGAAAAAATAATAAAGTTATATAGTTTTTTTAATCCTTTAGACCTTTTAAAAAGTAAGAATGGGATTTTAGAATTGCTAAAAAAAAGCTTTCTTGCTATTAAGCCGTACTCAGTAAAAATGAGTAGTAATAATATCTTCGAAAATTATTGCATTTTATTATGAGTTAAATGCTTAAATAAATTTCTTAAACAGACTCAAAATCAATTATATTTCTGATAATGAACAATTTCGAATTCATTTTTTCAAGAGAAAGAGTGAAAATGTAAATGGTTAATTATTAATTTCTGTTAAACTGCATAACAAAAAATGTGAAATGGCTTAGAAAGATATTACAATGATATTTTAATATTATATGGAATCTGATTATATTATTTGTAAATAAGTTCAACTCTTGCTTAAATAAAATGTTCTGTTCGTCTTTATTTAATATGAGAAATTACTCTTATGTTCAAAAATATTTTTCTCTTTAAATTATTGTGGAAACTTTTAAGACAAAGAAATTTAACCCAGAAATAAAATTTCAACAAAAGTGAAACTGTAGCTTAAAGTGAAATAATTCTGTATTATCCTGCTTATAATAGGACTCTTATCTTTTTTTTTTTTTTTTACCTTAACTAGAATTTTTCAAAGATTTTGTCACTTAAACATCTAGTCAACAAACATAATTTGATTATATGTCATAATTATATACATATAAGCAAATTATGTTTATAATTAAGTATATTTTTACTATATTATAAATTATTATTTTTATTATATATTGTTGATAATATTAGGGATCGCTTATTGTCATTCAGAAATCTGTAATGTGTTTGAACGATTTGATGATGCAACTGACTATTCTGTTAAATCATTATTAAAATGGTGTTATCATAATTAAAAAGCCACTTAAAGGACTAATGGATTTTTAAAGATTAATTTAATGATATTTTAGTATTTTCTTTTCTTTTCTTTTTTTTTTTTTTTTTTTTAAAAAAAAATTCAAAAATTTTTAAAAAAAAAAATTAAAAAAGTTTCGAAATCAAGGAATTTTTTTTTTAAAACTTAATTAGGTAAACAGATACATTTCAGTAAATTTGTAAGAAAAAATAACTGTTTTGTATTTTAATTAATGTTCATCCCTAAAATGGTCAAATGTTTTATTGATTTGAAATTCAGTTATAATTATTTCACCAGCCATCCTAAATGTACGATTGTTGGTGATAATTTGTGAATATAATAAATTAATCAATGCATATTTAATAATAGGACTGCACTTCGGTCTTAAAATTAAAATTGGTTCACTTTATCTGGTCACGAAAGGGTTATTAAGAAAGTTTCAAACAACTTATAGAATACAAAATAAACGAACATTGAAGTCCACCAATTATGTATTCGTTTAAACATTAAATTTCATTGTTTCACGTGTATTTTAAACATCATGACATGGGAAAACTGATATAAAAGTCTTGTCTTAATATTCATATATAATTATTAATAAATAACATAATAACATAAATTTAATTGACGATAATTTTCAAAATCTTTATTTTGTGATTATAAATTCCCAGTACATTCTGAAAAAAGTTTTAATGGAACTTTCATTTAAAAAAAAAAAATTCAAATTTTTGTTACCTTCCATTTCATTTAAGATTTAAAAATATTATAGCTCAAAACTATGCTTCTATTCAAGTATTAAGCTAAAACAGCACTACGATTGAAAATTTTGATTAAATTTACTCATCTTTCAATAACCTTCTCATATGTTAACACAAGCAGTAATTTTCCTGTGTATTATAATTATCCTTTTTTTAAACAAATCTTATTTTATAACTTAATAATCTGAAACTGGAAGTAAGCAGGTGTTTTTTCCATGTGTGAGTAGCTAAGAAAATGAACCGAGCATTTTAACTACTTTTGTGAATCTTTTAAAGGCTTGACAGTATTTTATCAAGTATTTAAATAATGTAATTAAAACTAAATAAACAACAAAATTATAAAAAAAAAAAAAAGAAAAACTAAATGTAAATAAAGATGGAAAACAGTTCTATTTACATACTTAATTTTACTTCACTTTCTTTCTTTTAGAACTAAAGTCTTTTTTACACATGTTTTTAGAATCTTAGGCCTTTTGAGTTTAAAGGGGAAACTTTAAAATTCAAGGACAAATACTAATCACTTATTCAAGGATTACCAAATAACAAGAAATTGCAAATTATGATAAAACCGTAATTTCTTTTAGCGGTATGATAGACCTGAATGCATAAAATTTAAGGTACTAGATAATTTTTAAGAAGATTAGTTTAATCAAGCACCAATTAATGCAAATGAGACAAAAATTGATAATCAGTTGGAATATTTTATCATTTGAATTTCAGATATAAGATGTTTCAAGCCTGATGCATCATATTTTAATATAGGAATTTTAAAAGCAATTCAAATTATTTATCTCTACATTAATTTCTACTTAAATGCATAAAGTATAGATTTTTATTTTTAAGACATGCTCTATTTATTTATCATTATAATAAAATATCACTTGAAGAGGTATCACAATATATATATATATATATATATATATATATATATATATATATATTAAATACAACGATAAGTAATCATTTGAGTATTTAACTTCTAAGAAATGGAAGTAAATATATAAAAACAGAAATAATAATTGGGTTAACTGATGCGTATTTTTAAAAATATTATTATTATTGACGAATTAACTAACTGAAAAAATGTTTCATTTTATTTATTGTAAAAAGGCAGCTCCTCTCAAATCATAGTACAATGTATAAAAATAACTTAGCAATATAAAAACATTTTTGTCGTTTATTATGTTTGTGCGCAGCAAATTTTATTAACAACTAATTAAAATACAAAAATTAATTACGTATTGAATCAATCTTATTAAAATTCAAAGTACACAATTATATGAAATCGAAAATTTCTTATTTTTTATCACATTGGTTAACATAATAGATGAATCTAAAAGCAGAAATTATATGAAATACTTAGAGCTCATCGTATAAAGATAACCATATTATTAAAACATATATCAGTTTAAAAGACTGCTAAATTTTTCATTTGCGAGAACCAATCTGAAAGTATAGTTACAATTTATTCAAAAAGAGCGATTTCTTCCTTTTCTTCCACTTTTTTTTTTTTCCCGACACTTGGTTGTAAACGAAAAATCAATTTGATGAAAACCGCGTCCTTCAACAGGCGTCAAATAATTAACATGCAAATTAGTATGAAGAATGTTTGCCGCTCGTTACAACCCAAACAATTTGCACATTATTATCGCTACCAAAATAATTAAAGTCGACTTGTATGAGCATGGGTAATTACATCTGGGATCTATGGATCTAACAAAAGTGGTAATGAGTGGCTTCTTTTAAAGTAAAGAATGGGAACTGCAGTGGGGCAGAGGTCGCAATTCACTTTCTTCCTCCGCAAGCACAGCGTGCGCTACTCCCACCCGTTTTAATAGGGTGTCGAGTCACGATTACCGTTAAAAAGGATGAGAAAGTAGGCTGCCCTCGACCAAGACAATGAATTACTGGAATTGCTGTGTCACTTCTGTTTTATGTATGTTTTCGCAGAAGGATACGGCATAGCATCCACCTGCGTTACTCATGACAGCTGCTGCGTAGGAAAAGATGGTGCAGGTTTTTTTCCCCACTCCAGTTGGTTTAAAATGTTTCAATTTTTTCGAAAAGAAATTGTTTAATGTCTCTAAGCGGTAGATTCACTAGTTTTCTGTCAAAAGTCAGAAAAATCATAAATAATAGCGGATATGAATGATTTAGTGAGGAATATATCCATTGATATCTGAATAAAGTATTGCTTCTGCATTTTTTTATGTTAATTAACAAAATACAAACTATTGAAATAAATATAGTTTCATGTGAATATTTAATAGCTTTTAATATCGACTGTAAATATTTTTATTTAGTAATTATGAAAGGTTAAACAATATGGATCTTACGAAACTCTCTTTTATTTATAGACTTAAAGTCTGAGGAACTATAATTCTCTCGGTATTCTTCTTTCTATTGCAATATTGGGCATAATTATTACATGGACCACAAAATAAGAAAGCATAAAAACAAATGAATATTTTGAAATACCTGTTTAAGAGTTATGCTCAATAATAACATTTTTCATAAATAAATTGTTTTGCTCAGTATAAATCATTTCCCACCAAAAAGGGTTTGGAAAAACTGTGCTCTTTCTTGTCTAGAGTACAGTGTTGAAATTTAAAATATTCTCATTTTGAATACTTTTTCATGACGTTTATTTTATTTAAATCAAAACCATTATTACCATGCATCATTTAAATTTATTCTTTGAAACATTCGTAAAGCAGTGTATAAATAGGCAGCTGTTTTACACCGCATTTTAGATTCTATTCCTTCTCCGAATTATTTTTACGAATCATCATTCAGTGCAAAATGTCATTTTTAGAGAGTTTTCGCTTTTATCATTTTATATTTATTTATATATATTTAGCAGTTTGTTAGGTTTCACTTATCCAAGTGCTCAATTCCTCAAGATCACTTTTTTGCGAGAGTAGCTGAAAAAGAAGTAATCATATTTAAATATATTTTTTTCACAAATAAAAAATTGAATAGGACAACTATGTTAATTAATTAATGTTACAATTACCATATATACTATAAATACATTACTTCTTCAAAAGATGGGATAAAACTGAATTTTCTTTCTTTTGTATGAGAATTTTTTTACATTAATCTCTGTGTTATATTTATATTATTCTTCGCATCATTCTATAATTTCATAGAAGAAAATAAATGTTGTTTTATTTTCAAGAGACTTTATTTTAAATAAATCACACATACGATTAAAGTTACGTTACGAAAACACACTCATAGTTTATGTAAATTTTGATTTCATAAGTTCTGGGTGTCCCCCACCCCCCAATAAATTGCTTAATCTTTTCAAATACGGAAGGAAGCTACATGTAGAAGAATCATTGAGCATTCAGAAAGTATTTTTTAAAAAAAATTGAGAAAAGGAATTATGGAATATTGAAAAATATAAACTGCTGTTTGTAGAAAATGCAACACCATGAAGGAATCATCAGAATCAAATGAAATTCGCAGCAAATGTCAATTATAGGATATTATGCAAATTAATAAAGTTTCAGAGCCATCGCGCGTGCGCGGCGCGCGCAGCGCCCTCTGAATTGATGCTGAAAGCGTATAAATAAAGTGCTGTAGCGGGACGTTGAAAAAAGTCTATGATTATTTGTTAGTGGCAAACGTTTAGTGAGACCTGAGTATGCCTCCACGACGGAAGAATAAGAAATTCAAGCAACTTACGGAGTTTGAACGAGGGAGGATAATCGGCCTTCGAGAAGGAGGATTTTCCTATCGCGCAATAGCAGCTCGTATGCAGCGGAACAGTTCCACAGTGATGCGAGTTTGGAAGCAGTGGACCGACGAGCACCGAACAACTCGAAAAACAGGCACTGGACGACAGAAGGTGACGTCAGAGCGCGATGATCGACACCTGCTCCGCATGGCGGTGAATGATCGCACAGCTTCCTCCAGGCAGCTGGCAGCACGTTGGTCTACTGCTACAGGTGTACAATTGTCGGCTTCGTCAATTCGTCGTCGTCTGCTGCGCCGTGGATTGCGTGCAAGGGTGCCTTTATACAGGATTCCCCTCACGGCGAATCATCGACGGCTGCGTCGGCAGTGGGCTCTTGAGCACAGAGACAGGCGAGCTGATTGGCACCAAGTTGTCTTTTCAGATGAATCACGCTTCAATTTGTGGACCCATGATGGCCGTGTTCGTGTTAGACGTTATGCCGGTCAACGCTGCCTTCCTGAGTGTATTATTGAACGACATAGTGGTCGAACACCCGGAGTTATGGTCTGGGGTGCGATTTCGTATCATGGACGATCCAATTTGATACGAATTGAGGGTAATCTCAATAGCAACAGGTACGTCCGTGAAGTGCTACAGCCCGAAGTCGTTCCTTTCCTTCAAGGCATCCCTGGAGCTATCTTTCAGCAGGATAATGCACGCCCACATGTTGCGCGGACTGTTCGAGACTTCTGTTCAGCACAACGCATGCAACTTCTTCCTTGGCCTGCTTATTCACCGGATATGTCGCCTATTGAGCACGTGTGGGATATGGTTGGTCGGCGTCTCGCTCGTGATCCGCGTCCTGCAGTTTCCAAAGACGAACTTTGGTTGCGCATACAAGCGATATGGAATTCTCTTCCTCAAGCAGATATTCAACATCTGTTTGACTCCATGCCACGTCGTATAGCAGCACTTATTGCTGCGCATGGTGGCTGCACCAAATACTGATTTCGGACGCTTAATTTGTTTCTTTTGTTTTGAAAATTTCATCATTTATTTGTATCAGTACAAGTCGTTTCTGCATTAAATTTCATTTGATTCTGATGATTCTTTCATGGTGTTGCATTTTCTACAAACAGCAGTATATATGTGTTAAGGAAAACCTTAATATATCAAGGGTATATTAAGGGTATTTATATATATCAAGGTATTTATTTTGTATTTGGCTCATATTATTCCCCATTTCTAACATTTCGAAACGTCCAAATCAGAATATTTTGTGCAGGTGTCAATTAATTCATAAGAAATGTAATTGATTTACAATTTTCAGACGTGTTTTCAAATTTTACAAACAATTTTTTTGTATATGTCAAAGGAATTTTTGATGATTAAGGGATTCCATTTTAGAAATATTTTTAAGATTTCATTACTTATACTTATTATCCTTTTATATGAAGCCATTTCGTTTTAATCGGTTAATAAATACTCGTGTAAACATTTATACGAGGTGTGGATGTCAAATAACTAAACTGACGCTACTGCAGAAGAAATACGCACCAAACGCCAGTTACCGACAGCTGTTTAGCGTGAAGCTTCTCTTTCGAATGCAGTACCTCTCGCTTCTGTAAACAAATCCGTATAGCCGTTGCCTTTGTTCGCATTGGAGTTATATTTTTTAACAGGAAAAATTACAAGTGTAACAATAGAGAAATTAATTGTTATGAAATTTCACATGAAACTTGGAAAAAGTCCTACTGAGTATTATAATTTATTGAACGAAGTGCACGGCCAAGAATGTTTATCGGATGCACATGTTTTTGTGTGGTTTAAGCGTTTTTACGATAGCCCAGAAGATGTTAAAGATTATTCACTCTCGGGTCACCTTTCCCCATCAAAAATGTATAACACTAAAAATCGGTAATCTGATTCGATCTCACCATCGGTTAAGTATTCGTGCGATTGCTGAGACTGTAAGAACTGACAAAGAATCCGTTCGGCAAATTTTCCCACCAGAACAATGCACTGGCTCATTCTACATTGTCTGTCGTTAGGTTTCTAGCCAAGCACAGGATCCCAGTGTTAGACCATCCACCTTATTCTATGGATCTTGAGCCAGACGATTTCTATTTGTTCCCTAAGGTGAAATCTACATAAAGAGGAATAAAATTTGAGTCCTTTGAGGCTGTGAAAGAGAAAGCGGCAGGTGTCTTGAAATTGCTGTCAAAAGACTTCATCATTATTTCGAACAATGGAAGGTTCACATGAAGTGTTGTGGGGATAGAGGAGGAGGGTATATTGAAGGTGATAATAAGTAAATATGTATGAGATCAAAATAAAATGTTTTATTCTCGTTATAAATGTAAAAATTCTCGTTATATAATAGCCATATCTCGTATTTATATCAGGTAAGCATAAAGGTTTTCCAAATTTAAAACAGTGGCGATAACTATTTTCTATCGTACGAAGTTTCATAATAGTAAATTGCGTGATTTCATTCGAAAAACAAACACGTACAGTAACCATGTCAACAAACTTTTAGTCAGCATCTTTTCTTGTGATCACATTTAGCTACAATGTTGAAATGAACTTCTGCATCTTTCTTTCTTTTAATGTTCTTATCGTCACTGACTAATAATAGAAATACGTCATGCTTTCATTTGATTTGTTATAAAACACTATCACGTCATCACAGCATGAGCATTCAGAAACTGTCTCACAAAGAAGAGGAATTTTCTTGTCACTGACATAATTCTCATATGCATATGGTTCATGAGAATTCCTTTCTCTTTTTCTCA
>BMAW01102072.1:305656-330688 GCA_019974015.1 Nephila pilipes | reverse complement strand
TATATATATATATATATATATATATATATCTATATATATATAAGCGAAATACCACTGACTGACTCATCACGATATCTCTAAGACTATACAACCGATTGACTTGAAATTTGGTACAGTTACTCATTTTGCAATGTAGACGCTCACTAAGAACGGATTTTATGGAATTCTTAACCAAAATGTAGTTATCATCGGTTAATCTTTTCTTATCCATCGGTTATGTCATTTTGGCGACTTTATCGCCAAAAATTACATGACCAACGCCAAACGGAATATATATTTTTAAATGTATACTGTGTATAGCTACCAATTAAGTTTACTTGGCGAGATTTGCACGTGCGAAATGGAAAAATACCAAATAATTTAATATTGAAGCGCTGATGGATGATTGGCAAGATTTTGGAGAAGAGGCTCTTTTTTGCAAAATATCACCAAATATCTTCCACCGCCAAGTCGAAGCATTTCAATGACCTTGCATTGTGAATTTTAAAAAGCTATACTATGGTAACCCCAGCTGATTTCGGTTTTGCTGAGCAAACGATAATTTTTTATTGTTGTGGAACCTAGACGTATGTTTTAAATTTATGAGAAAAGTATTTTATTATTAATAATGATTGATAAATTACATTTGTAAATCTAAACGCAATCTAACGAAGATATTGAAGTTGGCTTTTAACAAATGAATAATAACGGTATGTTATTCATGTCATTAATAAAAAAAATAAGTAGCTATCAGAATATTTATTTTGATGTACGCATTAATTGTAACCTAATGTAAATATCATGCAAAAGTTTTGTTTCTGTATTTTGGTAATTTTTAGTTTTTGTTTTCTAGGAAATAAACATTTTTCATTTTTTAAAATGGCTGGATATTTTATGGTTTTCAGAATAGAGAATTATTTTTAATGCTATGATTTTTAAGAGCTATTCTGTCTATTCAGTTGCAGTTCCAGATATGCTGCTACCGTAAGAGTTATCCTTTTGCAAAAAGGATCACGTAATACGGGTGACTTTTTGCTAAAAATTTTTATTATACATTTTTTTGTTAGTATTTTTTGTTGAATTTTAAAATAATTTGATTTAAAAAAGTTAATTTCGGTTATATTTTTTAACTTGAAAAGTATTTCATTGTAGGTTGATAAAAATTGATTTTTCATATTTACTTTTCAGTTATAGTTCTTAATAATGGATGTTGAATATATTTGGATCGATGGAATACCTACTCTTTTCAAAGTTTTTAAAATTCTTGGCTACGGAGCATGTTTATTTTCGTCTCTGTCTTTGCTGGTGTTCGGTGACATATCGATGGCGTATAAAATGAGAAATATTATTGTTTCTCACGTGTTTGACAACTGGGATCGGTTTAAATGCTACACTCAAATGCTATCTGGCGCCCCTTATAATACTAACGATTTATATTTTACCGAAATGTGTAAACCAAACACGTATGGATCTATTTGCTAAATTATGGCGGGGGCAGAGCTATTTCCCTATCAGTTCGAAGTTTATCAAGGTGGCTGCCTTATAGCTTCTGTTGGGGAAACAATTCAGGGGGGAAAATATTACGTTTTAGGGGAAACTGTAATAGTTGTCATTTTGATGTTTTATTTAAATAGTTGGATTAACAAATAGAAGTAAAGTTAATCCTGGTTATGATAATGTGAAACAAAATGAAGAAAATGTGTCATCTTTAGTGTTTCAGCCTCAAGAAAATGTGTCTGTGTTAGTTTCAAAGACTCAATCAATATCTAACATTGATTTTTCAAGTTCAAGTGAATCAATTATTAATGATGTAATATCTCTTCAACTAAATAAAGGTAAAAAAGAAGAAGAAAAATATTCACAAATTCAATTAGATATAAACAAGTAAGACCAGCTGCTACAAAATATATTCAAAGTCATCCTGAAGAACATAGAGAAGCTGCTTCAAAATATACTAAAAGCCATCCTGAAGTACATAGAGCGTAAGAAAATACTTTTCTAATACCCCCCACGTGAATCAGGCAGCTGTAATTAAATACAATGCTAAAAGATCAAAAGTTAATTTAGCGCCATGAACTTCCAAAAAGTTGTCTGGTTTTAAATATGAAATATATATTGACTATTCAAATGATAAAATTGTCAGTATCGGAAAACGTTTGCCCTGTTCGAGGTGCCGTGCTTTAAAAGGATAGAAGAACCTCCAGGAATGTGCTGGAGTGGTGGTCAAGTCCTGCTTCCTGTTATTAGATCCTTCCCTGAACCTTTGAATAGTCTTCTTAGCCATAAGGATCAGCTTTCAGAACATTTTCTTTCTACAATTCGCAAGTATAATGGATGTTTTCAGATGACGTCATTCGGAGCAAAAGAATTAAAGGAAGGAAATTTTATGCCAACATTTAAAGTCCAGGGCCAGGTATACCACAGGATAGGTAGCCTATTGGCTTAGCCTCCTCAACAACCTTCTTTTCTTCAGTTTTACTTTCTCTGTGATGATGAACGTGAAAGAAACATTCATTGTGGTATTTTCCCAGGTGTTAAGCCAGAATTAGCCAATTACAAAAGGAGCTACATGAACATAACAGGTATATTCACGATTTCAAAGCTGCTGTTGATTCAGTTCCTAAAGACCAAAAGGAGTTCAAGGTTATAATTAATGCCGATAAAAAAACCATCTAGAGAACACAAAGGGCGTTTCAATGCTCCAATTTTCTTGATATTTTAAGTATAGGTTCCAAAATATAATATTATCGTCTGCCCAGCGAAGCGGGCGGGTATCAGCTAGTATATATATATATATATATATATCTGTGTGTGTGTGATTCAACTTTTATTCATATATTTTACAAAGTTCTATAAAAGTTTTCTTTTGTTGGTTTTGGATTTTAATTGTTCCGTTATTCTTATGTGTTTTAATATTAATTTCATTGTTTTATCTGCTATATATATTTGCTTTATCTGCTATATATATATATAAATATATATATTCAACTTATTGCTAAAGGCAAAAGATGAACGAAAACTATTCTTAGTAACTCTGTTTACCAGGAATAATTTCTTTTTTTTTCAGTTTTTTTGGATTTATTTATATAATACTCTTTATTGCTGTTATTAATATCTCACTCTTTTCTCTGTTCTGCACATAAATACTCTTTCCCTGCTTGCGAAAAATTTCTGATGATTCGAGAGAAAACATTTTATATGTCTGTTTTGGCTCCATTTTGCTCTCCATTTTATTAAGACACTGCCATTCGACTTTGGAGAGATATAGATTAACAGATTTTATAGCCACATGTAGGGTACTGTAGGGTTTCTAGTCATGAAATCTAGGTATTTTTTTTTTTATTTTGAAGCTTAAATTCTAGAAAATTAAGAGACAATTCTTCCATTCTATTTACCCTTTGACGGTTAGGCGAACCAACAGTTTTCGCTGTCTATGACGTGCAGTGCTACGATCAAACAGTCTTTTGGCAGAAAATGGCAGTCTTTTTCTCCCTAGTTGCTTTTGAAAATATCACCTTTTTCTGATGGTGATACGAAAAGCTCGCTCGTTTTTAAAAGATAGATAAACATTTTAGTAAGTAATAAATACTACATATATTAGTTCCTAAAATACTAAATTTTTTAAAATGTTATTTGCGGTGTATTAATGTAATATTTATTCCAATTGTAACACTTGCACCTTTAACCAGTTCAGTAAATGTTACATATAAATATCAATTTATAAAATATTAAATTAAAATATCTAAATAAATACACACAATTGTAAGCTTTATAAAACATTTAATTATTATTCTTACCAAAATTTCTTTCTGTGTATGAATTATTAAAATTTCTTTTAAATATTTCTTTCTTTTAAAACATGGAATCTTACATAATGGAGCATTACAGTCCTTGCAATAAATGCGCCATTTTCTAGTAACAAACTCCAACCAAATTACCCGAGAAAATTAACTAGATTAACAACTGGATTGGCAACGTTTTTCCTTATTAAGGTAAAATATTTTACGGTACCTTTACAGGCATTCCTACGCTATTAAATTAATTAAATTTTGCCTGTAAATATCATTTTTAACACGAATTATGCATGCTAATATGCATGGACGAACTCAGCTCGTCAGCATCCATTGGGGAAAAGATTCGCTGCCTGAGTAGGATTCGATTATAATCACTTGTGTCGAAGAACTTTGGAAGAGCAGGACTCTTCAGCGCCCATTATGATGCGATATTCGAATGACGACCAGGGCTCGTTTAAAACCATTCAAAGGCTAAATATTACTTTTTTTTAGTTCTCCAACCACCACCCTCAGATTTTTTAGTCTCAAATCTCTGGTTTTCCAAGTAAAAAAATTATATCAGTTGGCTCCAATTTCCTATCCATTACCACCTAACCGAATAATCGTGGTCTCTTATTGGTCATTTTTACGATCACGTGGCCAGCATTGTTTCCATCGAGTCGTGGGTTTCACTCCTTATGTGATAAAGTTCATGTAGCATGAGTGATGCAGTTAAATTTGGTCAAGTTCCCAAATCCCACTGTTGGCGTGGCTTAGAAATTGTTGAGAGAAGTGCTTCTTCAGGTATCATCCTCGTCACTTTAACGAGGATCGAAATTAAGGGATGCATCTCCAATCACCCTCGAATAGCTTCTAGGTGCAACGTCAATAAAGAATCAATCAATAGATAGAAATTTATTTTTGTTAATATTCCATTGTGGTAGTCATCCTTCAGTGACATGCCTTAGGAAACCTTATAGTTTTATTTTATGCTTTGATGTAGATTTAGTTTAACCCTTTGGAGAGCGCAAGAAAATACATCTTTTGAAATTGGTGAAAGGGGTGAATCGAAGGTACTATTTGTTGGTTTGGAGAAAGCTTGTCTGATGGATTTTATTTGACATCTTAGACAACCAACCGGAAAAGGATTTCTTTAACCTGTTTATGAATAAGTGAGTGATGGCAGAGTTTAACAGAGCATGAGCCAGACGTGGCTTGCTGGGCTAAACAAGTCGTAGCTGGGGTCTGGACATTTGAAAAAAAAATGGGAAAAAGATAAAAATAGCTTGACAAAAAAAGGGTCTAATATAGAAAAGGATCAATGGGTTATCTTGTGGCGTGTCACTTGTGTTTACCAAAGACAATAAATCATATGAGAAATAAATAAATCACTAGGTTTCCTCTGCGTTATGGTGTTCATACTTACCTAAAGGAAGTAAACATTTGAGGGAGGAATTCCACTGTCGGGTTAATTATTAAGGAATTTTATTCCTGTCGTAGTGAAAAGGAGCCTCAGTTATACTATCAGGGATATTATTGCCGGTTTGTTGTTTGGTAGTTTATTTTTCCGAGATGACTATGAAAAATTAGGTTTAATTAATTTATTTCTTTTTATTTTCTGAGAGAAGAAACAATGCTTTATATAATGAGTTCTTGTTTTGAAATCAACTGTAACAAATACTAAAAGCTTAATGGAAATACTTTGATATACGTAAAAAAATTCCATTCTTAAAAGAATACTAAGTAATTGGGCGTACCTCTGAGAAAGTAGCTGTAAAGCAAAATTATTTTAGTTTATTTATTTACGTAAAACAGTAGTTACTAATCACGAATGGAAATTTTCAAAACTGACTCACAATTTTCAATAAAATTTGCAAAAACTGTTATTGCGTAACATATTCATTATTATGTTACAGTATAACTGATACTTAAAATGATTCAAGTTTTGCACATTTTGGTTTTTCAGTTAAATATTAAACGACATTTGCTGATTCTTTTCATGTATTACTTACGAGAAATCAAGAAATAAACTCTAGAAAATAAGTTTTATAATTGTAAACAAACGTGTGCTACGCTTTGAAAATAAATATTCCTCTGCCTGCGTTTTTTTCTCAATTTTTTTTAATATTCTGTTGTACACTACCTTCATATCTGATTTACTTTTAGTACTGAATTTTGCACATAATAAAATGAGAGTCTTTCTTATACAGCGAACGTAAATTTTACTAATATAAACCCACACATATTACGAACTGCTCAATATTTGTATAAAAAATAGGGTATCTGAATTATAAAATTAAAAAAAAAATAATTTTATTCAAAGTTAATTTTAAAATTAAATTTATAGTCATTGTATAAATGTTATTTTTATAAGCACTCTGCAAATTGGTCAAATTATAAGCTCAGCGGATTTAATTTAAGATATATCAAAAAGTGAGTACACGACTGTCAAACACAGATCCATGTATTATTTAGGAATTACTAATACATCATTATTTATTTATTTCTATACATATTAAAATATGTATTATATTGATTTAAACTTACAAAGTGTAGAATGAGTGAATGCGGTTTTTAAAATCTCATTGAGAAACAGATCCAGGGCTATTGGCAACGGATCTCGCATTTTTGAGTCTCGGTCAAGTGTCGAGGATGACATCTAAGTTAGAACCTCTCTTTACATAATTCATCTCCATGCAAAATGGAGGATTTCGAACCTTGACCAGATTTAACATGCATCAGCCGAGCTTTAAGGCGGGTCTTAAGTGGCATCAGAGCTCGTTCCATCGACGCCGGTCGTAAATCCATGACCATGACCATTAGGCTTCCACAAGCATTTAAAAAATACAAAATAAATAATTTTGTAAAACTAAGCTCATTTTTTCCTTGTAGAAGACATCTGAGTTGCCACAATCAATAACACTAATATTGATTTAATTGATCTAAGTTGAATCGAGGGTCTTTAATCTTAAACATCTCCTGATGTTAACGTAGTACAGAAACAAGAGATGCATATTGGTCCAAACGATACTGTACGATTAGAGAACATGACACTTACCGAATTTCAAGTTTTCTCAAATGGTTTTTGTTCAGTTGATTTATAAATGCTTTAAAATCAGGCACCAAGTCGTGTTTGATCTACCCGGTTCTATGTATAATAACAATATTTACTCTTTTTAAAATAAATAATACTAATTGTCCAGAAATTATTTCCATTTATCATTCCTTTTTATTAAGAAAAAAGCTGATCATCTGAAATCTAAAAACATCTAGTAGATTTTCTCTCCCATGTGGGTATTAAGAGTTCTCCTTGTGGGTATTATCTCCAGACAGTCGATATTGCTGCAAAATCTGCCTCCGGTACAGTGTAGCCTTCCATTCTATATTGTGACATCAAAAAATATATATTAAATCAACAATTCATGACCTTTGGCAGGATCAATGACATCTAGAAACAGAAAATTAACTATATCATATAAAACCTATAACTTCTCATTGAAATTCATTTTTATGCAGAAGACAGGACTTAATTTGAACACGTCTATGAATCGGTTCTACAAGATTAACTCTCAAATACCTTTTTCTGGGAGAGATCCACAACATTGTGTTTGCCCTCTGACGTTTATACACAATTTAAACGAATGCTCTACTTTTGACTTCAAACATTTGTTTCAAACATTTTGAATCTCTTACATTTCCTTTAATTTACTTGGTTGGGGAAAATCCCCAAAGAAGAATATTAAAGTTTTTACAAGATATTGGGTTTGATCCACAAATGTAAAATTTTAAATTTTTATTATCGTATAATATCTATTAGTTTGATATTAATCTATTTTACTTGATTTAATTGAGAATATTTTACCTTGCGTTTGACAGAATATGTCCCAAGAGAATTCATTGCCATGAACTCATACAACAAACCAACCAAACAGAAATTATTTATATTTTCAATAGAAATATCTATACGATTGTACGACTAAAATTGTTAAAATAGCACATCCTTTTTTTTTTTTTAAGGAAAAAAAAGAAATTTCATAGTTTAAAGGGTGATTCAAATCGTAATATACTCTTCACTTTTATCCTTCGATTCCGCATTTTCTCTGTCATCGGAGAAATTCATTCAAATTATTCGATTCTCACCTTTCCCATACTTTTCTTCCACCGTCTTTCAAAAAGTAAACCAAATCTTTCCAGAGGAATGGAAGCCGCATCAGTCGGCGACCCAATTTATGTCTTTTTTAGTGTCATAGACACATGTCTTATATATAAAAGATACTGATGAACTAGCTGTTTGGTTTTTTACAGGGTTGAAGCTGAATGTCTTTTCCTTCCTCCAAGAAGTACATTAGAAAAGAAGCAAAAGAACTGAAGCCAAAATGTACCAAAAGGAGGAAGATAAAAAGGAATAAAAAAAAAGTATGGTTTCGCATTTTTAGTTCTGCCCGTTCAGGTGTCAGCTGGTGACTATTTGAATGCAGAAATTCTTTGGGAAGATTTTCTGTGTCTGAAGACGATTTTTATATTACATCTTCTGCGTGACTTTTTCATTTGATCAGAGGAAATCGTTATTTGTGGTATATTCTTCCTTCGGCATTGCACGTGAAATAGTGAAGATTCTAGAGCACATCTTTTTTTTTATCAAAAAGGAGTACAAAATTTCGGTTCAATAATCTTTCCCCGACTTATAAGTTAAGTTCAGTGAAGTATAATGGAATAAATAAAAAATTACTTATAAAAATATTGTCTAATATAATGGGACGTGAAGTTTGTCTTTATCCCGAAAAAACACGCAATATGAATTGTAATACGACAACGACAACGTGATGACATCCCAATCATATTAGATGGCATAATTACGAAATATATTATAATCATTAAAATGTTATGCAATCAATGATAATTATAACCTTTGTTATGCAATGTAATAAGTTCAATTAGGATTCAGGTGTAAATTAAAAATTAATAACAAACAAATAAATAACCTACGTCATTTTTACAAGATTCAATAGAAAATTAGTGAGTTGTATATGAACAATTTATCTTCTTAATTTTTAAATATGATTATAATCTCTATTTACACTACTGAATGTGTAACTATTTTGAAAACTTGAGGTTTACTCTGAATCAGAGGAATTTGATTCTTCATAATTTCACAAAATTCCGTCATTTGACAGTGCTCTTGGCAAATTTATTTTTCTTACCTTCACGCTCACTTTGTGTAGTCCAACTACATACAACAGTCTTAAAAATGTGCGAAACCCTTCCTTCAGAAAAGCTTTGCGTCTCTTTCTGTTCTTAGGTTGACCTAATATTTTTTTCTTCTTATCCTCCTCAAACCTAAGGTTAACTTTGAACCATAAATTTTTGAATAATTTGTATCAATCCGTTCCAAATACGTGAAATATTACTGAAAAAATGTTTAAAAAATTATTTTAATTTTTATTTTTGAGGAATTAAGTGTCTCCTGGATTAGACATTGGGACAAAGTGATATCATCATATTAATTTAAAATATTTATTTGATTCTAATTTAATTAGTTATTCATAATAATTAGCATAATGAACATAATGTAAAATGAACATAATGTAAAATTTGAATTGCAAAATATTCTAGTCTGAACTGCTTGCAGAAGAGTCTTAATTTTCAAAATTTGCCATTCGTTATTTCGCTCTCACTTTATCTTATACTCTTAAATAATTTCTCAATTTTATGTTGATTCTTACTGAAATCTCGTGATTTCCAAGAAATGTGTGCGAGTAAGGGAGTTATATTTTTTTTGCCCAATACATTCGAATTCTGTGAAATTTTAAATTAGACATAATTACAATGATCATTAATTATGTTTCATTTCCTTTTCTGACAGATACAGATTCTTTCCTTTATCCTTTAAATACTTACATTTGGTGAATTCAGTTAGCAATCAAAGAATATCATTCAGAGTTGAAATATATGCCATAATTATAGTTTCAAATCGAGCGTTTTTAATAGCCATTGACCCAATGTCTCCTGCACGCCACATTGAAATAACAGCGTTCTAAATCAGAAGTAGGAAAATTTGAGTGAGAAGTTAATAATGTTATTTATAAACAGGAAGTTTATGGATTTTAACAGTGTGTTTAATAATTTTTTATTATACAAATAATAAAAAATATGAACACTTAGCGATGCGCAAGCGTGTAATGTTCTTTCTCTCGGAAAGCACAATTTTCATTTTACCATAAATAAGCTACGAAAGAAAAATGTTCACTAAAAATCAGTTTCTTAGAACTACCATCTATTGAGAAGAAAATTAACTAATTCTGGGTACCAATGCAGCCTTTGAATTAACTTGATGGTATATTTGAAAGTGTTGTTTAGTGTCTCCTACAGACGACGCCGTGACTGAGGAGGATAAGAACTGGAGCTTTTCAAAACCATTTTAATAGTTGAATCATCAAATGCTAGATTCGATGCATTTATTGGTGAGGCGATATATTTGAAAGTTGTAACATCTCCCATTCCAAATTTCTCCACACCTGCAGCTGGGAGGGACTTCATTTACCCACTGGATACGTTGCAATAATACAAGTTCAATCCGTCTTCGTCTCCTCCAGTTGGTGCAGCTTCTAGAACACAACTTTGTTTTGAAATCATCAAGGCAGAGAAACAGATAAAACTTTAGGAGAAGCATTGCCATATATTGGTTTGGTTTTATTAACGTTGCACTAGAAGCAACACGAGCACTATTGACGACGGATCTCGTAATTTTGAACCTCTGTCAAGTGATAAGCCATGGAAGTAGTGATAATTCGTGAAACTTACTTGTAAAATAAATTTATCTGTAAATATAATTAAATGTTGTATTAAAAGTGAAAAAATCAAATATCAGTGTTTTACAGTTATTATTAAATAATTTTAAGCTAATTCTCTAAAAAATATGACAGTGGCGTATGACAGAGGAATAGACATTGAAAAAAAACATATTAGAACAGGTAGAGCTGAATTATAATATAAGTTAAGGATAATGACCGATTTAAAAAAATTTAAAGATGCACGCAAAATTATAGGAACAGTAGTGAACTTATTCTATGAAATAGAATAATAATAGAATAACTTATTCTATAAAATTGCCATAAATTGTTATAATTTTGTTGATATGGAATAACTTTTTGACCAACTATGTGAGAGATCGAACGAACTTAATGATTGAAATAAGAAAAAAGTAAATTAATTATTACAGAAACTGATGTCAAATCCAAAAGGGAATGTTCTTTGGAATGTTATTAAAATATTACATAATCGAAATTTAAATGTTCTAAATTTATACTAGAAAAAAAAAGGGGATTCGAAATCTTCCATCAGTTCTTCAGGCATGCAAAATAATACAAATATTAGATTTAATAATTGTCTAAATATTTGTGTGAAATTCCTGAAAATCAACTCACTTAAATTTTATGGTTTTCCCCAATAACTCCATTCATTCTTTGAATCTTTTGAAACCGCTGTCGATAAAAATGAGAGTGCTTAAAATCGACAAATTTAATTATTTAAAAAGTTTACTTGGTTACTCTACATTACAAAGCATTGAGGAGTTTCCATTGTCGTCTGAAAATTGTGATGAATCTATTTTACTAGTTTTTAACTTCTAAATTTAAAACAATTTCAAAATTTCAATGATTTGTATAGTTTAAGAAAATAGTTAGACACTTGTAACATGCAAATGAGAGAGAGAGATCATTAAATTCTCTAAAAATATAACATAATATATAATATAATTTGTTAGATAAATTGATAATGAGGATTATCTCTAATGGTATCGCTTAAGATTTGACATAAAAAGAGATAATGAAAATAATTGGAATATAGATGAATTAATGAATTTGTTTAAAATCGAAACAGAAAGCCGCGAAAGAGCACACGAATTTAACATGTTTATCTTGAATTTGAAGTCATACAATACTGAACAACTAGTCCGTAAAATTGAACTTTCACCAAATTTTAGACTTAAAAAAAACAAAAATGAAAATATAATGGAACTAGAAGATAAATCTACTTTTTGCGGTCTGAAACATCCATTACACATCTGTCAACTTGAACCCTCAAAGAAAAAGAAAAGTTTAGTGAAAAACGGACGCTGAATTGTTTGTCTCCAACTAAAACACTTAAGACTGCACTCTTAGCAGCATACCATACTAGCATTTGGTAAACAACATAATTGTTTGATATGTGATCGTGAATTTGACTGTTTGAAAGAAAAAAACAAATGAAATAACGGACAATTCCATGCTCATTTCCAATATTTCGACAAATCATTTTATCACCACAGTTAAAATTGTTGTATAAATAATTCGTTGAGTGATGCGTTATCTATTATTATCTACTATTCTTACAGAACGCGAAGAAAAATTTTTGAAAACTGTTATTGATAGTGATACCCAGATTATAAACGGGTACCAAATTTGTATCTCAAAACTGTAACCAAACATCTGTAAAAGTATTCTTAAAGTTTGCATTTGGTCATAAGGTTTAGGCCTCTTTAATAAATATTAATCTAATAGTTAAAACGTCCAGAGGATAACATCATTTATGAAGCAGTAGCTATCAACAGTTAATCATTTGGTTAATGGTTATAATGGCTTTGGTGAATGACTTATAACTGAACTTAGCTGCTTCTAATGTTTTAATTTCAGTTAAAACTAATTATATTGTTTTAAGTTTTAATACATTTATTTTTATAAGAATAGAGAAATGATACCTGAAATTTATGTGGGAAACGAAATATAAGATATGACAAATGTTGTAGTCATGTAGGTGTAACACAAGACACAAGATAGACGAAACAATAACTCGTTATCTCACCTTATATATATATATTATATATATATACTCATGGACAAAAAAATTAGAGCACCAAGAAATAATTGCGGGATTGTAACGAAACTTGGCATGAAGGTACATGTCGGGGAGAATGCAAATGATTAGAAATGCAGCGTGTTTGCGCATTGCCCATAGCCGGTAGAGAGTGTTTAACGTCGTTCTCCGTGGAGTATAAAACAGGTCACCAAAGTTTGTTTTAGGGTGCTGAATCATTTACAAATGAAGAGCTGAGGTAGACATGCCATTACGCCGTTTTCGAAGACAATATGAGCAGCTTTCGCAGTTTGAGAGGGGGAGAATCATCGGCATGATGGAAGCTGGGTGGTCAGCTAAGCGAGTAGCTCGTCAATTAGGACACTCTGATTGTGTTGTGAGGAGGTGTTGGGACCAGTGGATCCGAGAGAGATGTCATTTACACGACCAGGCTCAGGACGCCTTCGACAGACCAGTTGTAGAGAAGACCGCCACATCCGAAGAAATGTACGCATACAGACAACTGCTTCATCCGCGGCCCTCCAAGCACAGGTAGCACCTTCACTAGGGGCCCCTGTGTCTTCTCGAACCATACGAAGGCGCCTGGCTGAAGGACATTTGGGATCGCGGAGCCCATTACGTGTGCTGCCCTTGACGCTTACCCATCGACGCCTCCGTTTGGAGTGGTGCCGCGCACGAGGAAACTGGACAGCAGCGGAATGGAACCAGGTCGTCTTTAGCGACGAATCTAGATTCAATCTCAGCAGTGATAACAATCGTGTTCGTGTGAGTTCATCCTGCAACCACACTTCGTGTGTGTTGCCACTCATGCAACGGCTCCCAGGAGCCATTTTTCAACAAAGCAATGCTCGGCCTCACACGGCAAGGGTATCACAAGACTGTCTCCACACTGTTACTAACCTTCCTTGACCTGCCCGATTCCCAGATTTGTCTCCAATCGAGCATATCTGGGATCATTTGGGACGGCGAGTTGTGCATCCCTCGAGTTTGAACGAACTAGAGGCAAGGTTACAGCAAAAATGGAACGAAATGTCTTAAGACATCATACAGAACTTGTATGCCTCAATGCTCGATCGTAACGCATCGAGCATTCTCGCTACAGGGGGTTCAATAGGGTATTAAGTCCTCCGTTCTTTTGACTTTTTCTCTGAAATAAATTATCATTTTTCTTTGACTTTCTAATCATTTACTTATACCAAAGTAGTTATTACGTATGTAGAATTTTGTTTCATTTTGACGACTCCTTCTTGGTGCGCTAATTTTTTTGTCCATGAGTGTATATATAACTATAATAGCACAATAATGTTATTTCCCTTTTGCAATAATTAATATGTTCCAGGAATGTGTAACAAACATACTTGGTATAAAATGTTTATTTACACTCATTTTGGAAACATTTCTTAACTCTCTTCGTGAAGTTTCATTTCCTTGGAAAGTGTGTTTTGCTTCATTCTGATTTATGATGTTCCTCTTAAGTTGTTGCTCATAAATTATTTCGTGTTTCTAATTGAGTACTTTGAATTTATGAGTATTTTTCTGCATTTTTTTTAATGAGTGATTGAACATGTAATCCATATTAAAACTGTTTTAAAAAGCTTGGTTTCAGATTTGTATCTAATTTCTGTAGAGAACATGCAATTATGTAAAGTTTTACTTTGTAGTTTCTTAGGAACTTGCGCCAGAGATATTGGAACTTTTGATATGACACTTAATCCATCTTGCTTAATTAGAATCACGTAATTTCCTCATAAAAATCAGTGCCTTATACTTCTAAAATTCTATTCTAATTTATTTTTACTCGTGCTGCTCATTCATTCTTTGCTTAAGGTTATTTTGATGACTGAATTTTAGTTTTTGAATCTTTAGTTCGTTTTAGTTTTAAGTTTAATCAGCACTATATTTGAATTGAGATTTCATTAGGGCTTTCAAGACATGAAAGAATTTATTATGAATTACATATGACTTATTTCTAAGCTTCTTTGTAATGTTGAATTAATACAGATATATAACTCAGTTATAATAATTAATTAATATAAATTTATTATTTGAGGTAATTTAACTTTTAGTCAAAAAGACAAAAATTATACAAATAGTAATTTTCTCTTATAATGATAAGTTAAAATTGTCAATTAGAAATATTTACAATTTTCACTTCACTAATTTTAGGGCAGTTTTGTTAAATTGAAATGCATAAAATTACAATTTCTTTGCAACCAAAATGAAATGTGATAAGATGAACTAGATGAAACAAAGGAAATAGTGAATTGAATTTTAGCTAGTGTGATATATAAGCGATATATAATTGGAAAAAACAGAAAAAGTGAAATAACGTGTGTATAGATGTGTATATTGGAATGATGCTTCGAAATGAATAGTTTATGTTCTTTGTGAATTTTCTATAATCGTGAAGTTTTTCAATCTGAGTGGGTTTTTTTGGTAAGCTAAAACTATATTAGTAGAATATAAAGTATCATTAATTGATTTAAGATAGATTCAAGACAGAGAGATTGAAAATTATAGATTTCAAATTTTTTATACATGAATCTATATTGAAAGTAAGAAATCTATAGTTTTTTTTAACTTTCTCTCATTACCATGCTTTAACATTAGCAAAATTTTAGGCTCTAAATTAAATGTCATTGTCCATAGAACTTATGCACCAAGGAAAAGTTTTTAAGACTTATAATATACTTTCTTGTTCTTCAAAACACTTTCATTTTTATTAGTGTTTTTAAAACTTGAGTAAATTCGAAGATATTTTATAAAATCTAAATATTTTTGTTTAATTTTTTCTTCCTTGTGGTAACTAATTCATCCGTAAAAAAATTTAAAAATCATATCCTTATATATTTGCTATTCTTTTCATCCACTCATAAATGTTTCGCTTTATCAGAAAATTTCCTTCGGTTCAGTTTATGATTTCACATTTTTTCTCGACCACCCTAAATTTTTTAAACACATTCGGGTGATAAATAGTCTGGACATTTCGAGAGTGGAATTTATTCGACACCAGTCGTCTGTCCTTTTCTTGTGTCATGGCCACCTGACCTGAAGGAGACACTGATGGACTTAGACTCGGCTACACGTAGCGTCGGCTGAATAAACTCTATTTGTAAATTTTTCCGAAAGAAAATATTTTTGGAATAAGTTCCGTTATAGTAAAATAGAAAAAAAAATGAAAAACAATATATAAATCCAACACGCTATGAGGAGAAAATACAGTTAAAGAATAAATTATATATGGGTGCTATACACAGTTTTCATGTTTTTGTCTGCTTAGATATACAAGTTTTTAATACGAAAAGTTCGTGCCCAAAATTATTAGAATATAGTTACAGTACTCTTTGTGTAAATAATTCGTGACTTCCCATCTTTGTAGACAGTTCTTTTATCTATGGAACAAAATTTTTTTAAAGATATTTTTTTAATCAACGATCGTTAGTAAAGCGGTTGTCCGAAGGAATTTCTCATGTCATCCAAGGAGTGATGTAAAAAGAACCCATTGCTTTCCATATCATATGGATATGTTTTTGAACTTTGATGAAATTATGAAATGTGGGAAAGTAACGTTTTATTTCTAGACGACTTTTTATTTACAACTTAACAGATTTAATATTTTTATACGATACACTTGTAGTTTACTATGAATTTAATGGCATGTTAAAATATTCTGTTTTATTAACATCAGTAATTATATATATATATGTGGATGTGTATATAATATATATATATATGTGTGTGTGTGTGCGTGTGTGTGTGTGTGTGTGTGTAAATGAAATTATTTATATTGTTATAAAGTATACGCTATGCAAATACATACAGATGATCCGAATACCCAATATTGCATAAATTCATCACAAGAGTTATGTACTAATTTAATTTCCAGCAGAACTCACACAATACTAAATTTTGTAAAAAAAAAAAAAAGCTCTATAATTTTGCTATGCTTGATTTTTTATTAACGTCGTACAGAGAAGAAATATAAGGTTGTATTGTTAACGGACCTCTTACTTTTGAACCTCGATCAAATGACGAGGACAGCGCCTGAGCTGACACCTCCCTCACCAAATCTCCAGATACGACAATGTGAGGACTTGGGACTTAAACCACATTTAACGAGCATCAGACCCGCTAAGCGGTGGGTGTTTAGTGGCATCAAGGCTCGATTCCACAACTCGACGAAAACACCCCTACCGTAAGTCCGTGACCATGACCAAAAGGCTACCGTAGCCACTCTTTGCTGTGCAATCATAATAAATGAATAAAAGAAATTGAGATGGTATTAAGAATATCTTTTTGCGTTTTAAATAAAAAGCCTGAATGACTTAGCTTAAGCTTGAATTACTTAAGCTTGAATGACTGATAGTATTAAAACTTGAAAATTTCCACTATATTTTTATAGATTTCGTTACAAAAAAGACAATCACAAAAATGATTCCTTTTTTTGAAAAATAAAGTCAAAAGAAAGCGCATCAACTCTAGATAGTGAAAGTTTTACTTATTAGTTCTTATGTTTGAGAAATATCTATTTTTTAATGTCTAAAAAGTTGTAATTATGAATACAAGATAATATAGCCTCCTTTTTTTTTCTCCTTTCGTTTCTTATAATTTTATTATTTTTTAATGTTTCCTTTTCCCACCCTTTGTTATGATACAGTCTAAATACAGAATTTTTTCTGCATAAGTAATTCTAAGAAAAGAGTGCTTACAGAGTGGTTAACTGATCTCGAATGCTTTCTGTTCGAAAAACCTTGTAATATTTTAGGAGTTTATACAGAAGATTTTTAAGGTAACAATGTATGTGTAAATGTATGTTCATGCGTATTCGTATGCGTATGTGAATGTAGTGAATTGAAAATGTGTTAGAATTTTATTATAAGAAAGGAAAAGTAATTGCAGGAACAAAAAGAAATAATGTAAATTTTTGGAGGGAATGTGTGAAGTAGAATTCGTAATTTACACTTATTCAAAAGAACTTGACTCAAGGGACAAACTTGTTTGACACGACATTTCATTTTACACAATTTCACGTACAAAATAACACAGAGTAAAATGTAATAGTTATGCTAATTTAGATTCCTGTACATTTTACCTCTTGATCGTTTTCTGAACAAGCCAGAAGTTTTTCTGAGTTTGATATAGGGAAAGTCTTACGTGACGCGTAGCGCCGTCTAACATCTCTAGTTTCAACAGCAGATACACATTTTGCTTATGTGTGTATTCATATGCGACCATTTTGTTGCATTTTTCTATTTCTTCTTTTTTCCTTTTTTTTTAAATCACAACTTTAAGTCTAAGCGCAGATTTATTCACTGAAATATACTCAAGATAATTTCCACCGCTATTATTCATTGCAGTTATCGTATTTGAGGAAAATGTTGTCTATTAATTGACGATCTCTCAACTCGCTTAGCAACACATATTTTATTAAAATAAATATCAGTCTTAACTGGATAATCGGTTTGGAGACGTACTGGTAATACAAAATATCTTCTTTTTACTAAATATCTAAGAGTCGGATGCTTGACCTTGCTACATCAAATTGTGGTTTATAAACACATGAGCATAATCTGGGCAGAATGCAGTTCTTTCTCTCGTTCTGCTGCTCCTCTTCTACAAAATTCAGCATCACTTTTGCATCCATTTTTCGCTCTCACTTCATTCTACTTCTTAATTCAAACTTATTTGTGTAATCAAGTTTCGTTTCATTGGATTAAAATTCTATTTTTGTGAAATCGGAATATACAATAACTCCAAGGTAATTACTAGAAGAATGCGAATAACACAACATTATAACTTTTCTAAAATGAATAACCCCAGATAGACGTGGATGAATAACCCAATATACATAAAATTTATACAAAATTTTTTTCCAATAACCACTGGAAATCCTTTCCTTCCTAAGGTTTACTTTATGAAATACATTTGTTATATATAAAGCCCCAGGCTTTTCTGCGAAATTCTGAAACATAAAGTGTCACATTGAAAAATTCGTTCAATAAAGTATTAAATGTCTAACAACGTTACAATATTTTTGAAACAGTTGTATATACAAAAATCAGTGTTTTTTAAATGTGAGAAGAAATTAAGAAACTAAACCTTGTGGGTTATTAAAAAACCCCTTTAATGAAATAAATTTGAAATTACAAAAAAATAATTAATTCTAAACTGATTATTGTATATTATAGAAGTATTTTTGTTAGTAGTAGCAATATAGCAATTCTCCAAATTTTATTTTAGCTAGTATTATATTTAATTATGAATTTATTACATGTATTTTTCATTAATAAGTAGGAATGTAATCAGTTTAACATAAAAAAGTAATTGAAAATGGAATGGGGTTAATTTTACTCAAATCCTTAGGGTTATAAATATTCGATTACTTGAATAATTTTGATCAGATACAAAGGAATGCAAAAAGTCATATGAACTGCTCAGTTCCTCCCAAGTACAAAATACAAACATTTATGCTTCTTAGAAAATAACACATAAATTATTAAATTTATAAGGATTCCCAAGAAAAATTTATAAAATTCATTTTTGGATAACTCTCTAGCATATATTGGTAACATGTTTTATTTTAATAAATGCCGTAAATAAAGAATGAAGTATAAACAAGCACCAAACGGGGCGGGCCCATATTAATAGCACTAGATTGAAGGGAACTTAAAAATCGATTTATCATATTATAATATAATTGAAATATTAAACATTCACTAATTTTTTTTTAAAAAATGCAACTTTCGTTACTTTAAACTCAACTTCAAAGTATTAAAAATTTTAATGTTTGTTTAAAAGCTTAAATCAGAGAATTTTCATCGGAATAAAAATAAAAACTTTATAAAAGAAATTTCTTGTATGCAATGCATTACCAAAAAACAAATTTCGCCTGCAAAGGAACAGTGGAATAGAAATTTGATTGGATTGAATTACTGATTGGTCGATTACATTAGGTTGGATAGATGGATAGATATGATTGAAATGAATTATTTCATAGATTGATTAGGGATTCACCAGAGAAGATATTCAGAATTTTTTTTTTTGTCTTAAAATATTTTTGGTTGACTATTATGTCGTTGACTCATGCAATACCCCCTTGGATGGCCAATAATAAAATTGAAAATGTTTAAACAGTTCATGTTCCTACCCGCGTCTCATTATCTCTCGGTTGACCTCCTCATAGTTAGTCATTAAGGAATTTTTGCAACTTATAATTTTTTTTAACTTTTAAGATACTAAGTAATTTATGTACATAGAAATTAAAATGAGTACATAGAAAACACTACTAAAATATCCAATTATTATTTGTGTAAATAAGTCTTTAAAGAATTTCATCTCGAGTGGTAAATTTATTATTATTTCGCTTGCTTAGTTAATGTCTTAGCTAGTTAAAATTGGTAACACAAAATGAGCTGGAATATTCAATCAGTAATTTTTTTTTTTATTTTTTAACTACTAATGCTGTTCAATTTTAATAATACAGTTCATCGAAATATTCAATTGCTTAGTAAATCAAAATTTGTATAACTATTTATTGTTCATCCTGTTTAATATGTTTCGAATTTAAGCGATCAGTTTAGGTAGTAAAAAAAATAGGGAGTTGTTTTAAATGACCCGATTTGAACACCGGATACCATTGTCTATAAAGTTCTCAATCCTATCCTGGAATTGTACGAAATCTCTTCTCTCCTCCGAAGGCCGTAAACTGCCGCATTTAGCCCGGTTAATTAAAAGATATCTCGAACCTGTAAATACATCATTTTTGCAGCGCAATTAACCATTGTAATTGACAGGAAACAACACACAATAGACCTTCACTAGTTGCTCGAATTCTACACACACTGATGTCTACACAAAAAATCGACAGTTGTTTTTCATCACCAAGTTCAATTCCTCGGTAATGACTTTTAGGTACAAATTGCATCCTTTCAATTGTCACGGCTGGAATACGGTTTACCCCCACACTGAGCGCAGCCAAATTCTGATACCCTCGTTTTTCTTATTGGACATGGCCGTTATACATGGAGACCCAAAATTAACACTCGCCACATCTCTTTATAGCTTCAGGAGTTGTTGTGCTTGAACAGTATTCTCAGCTTTTGTTTCGGACGAATCAGGGGAATCTCTTTTGAGCGAAGAAATCGTGCAACTTATCTTTCCAATCCACATCTAGTGGATGCTTAGAAACAATTGCTGGTTGATTGAAATATGTGGAACATTAGCGCCAAACACATTTTAACATAATCTATATATGTATACTTTTTGTCTCATATTTTTATGAGTTTTTTCCCCATATCTAAATATCAATTATTTCTACTAGTATAAGCTTGAAAGACATGGCTGAATGTACACCTAAGATTTTTACTAAGAAGCGAAAAGATAATCCGTTTTATGAACGGTGCATGAAAATTGAATTAATTGGGTTCAAATATGGTGAGAGGATGCGATAGATTGTATGAAGGATATAACTGATGGTTATGAATATTGTTGCAGAAAGAAAGGGAAAAATGTTCACGATAATGTCGTTAAACAATTTCTCAAAGTTGTTCTGACCCTCTATGTGGCTATTATAAAAGATCCACCGGAAAAATCGGTTAGTAATGTTTTTTAACATGTTCTAACATGTTGTTTAGTGAAAAATGCATCAACAAAAATGCCTGACTAGATATAATAGAATACATGATGTTAAGTTCAAAAGATGGACATTATAAGGCATCATGATTATCATGACTGCATTTAGTTTGCTTAAGATATATTTACATTTCTAAGACGTATTAATTTAATATTTTGGGGTCTGCTTTTATTTAATATTCAAAGAGAACCTTACTGTCCACTTTAATAATTTATCATTTGTTCTTATTTTAATAATTAACTAAATAACTGATTTTAATGGCAGAATTGTCTGCTGTTATAATTTTTGTTATTGACAATAGCAACTTTTTAGAATTTTTGGAATATTTTGCTTGTAAAAAGAAAATGACATTAGGAATTCGAAAACGGTACTTTCTTTTCTTGATATTAATTGCTTCTGTGGAGCCTGGAGCTCAGAAGTACGCTTACCTTAAGCTAATTAATATTCATTGGGAAGATCATGGCTACCCAATATAAAAACTCAAAACTTTCAACGACAAATAAATTTCAAACAAACGATTTCAACTTTCGCTTCAAAGGTAGAGGCCTTTTATAACTTGAATATTTTTTTAAAAAAAAGATGAAAGGAAAAAGCAGCAACATCACATGTTAAAATGATGTTATGAAAGCCAATCTCTCCCCCCCTCCCAAAAAATCCAATAAGGAATAAGAATAAACCACATTTTCACCGGATGAGTGTTGATGTCTACCTATATGCAATACTACTTTAATGTAATAAATAACTTTCTCTGTTTACTTTTATGTTACAGTATTAAATTGCTCTAATTTACTTACAACTACTAATTTGAATCACGTGAAGCAAATTGCATGTTTGTTCATCACTTTTATATCTTCAAACTTCTACAGAATATATTAGCTTCATTTCTTAACCACATTTATGCATTCACTTGTATATGAATCGCTCAGAAGCCAAAACGATTAAGTCCAGAAAACACAATATTGATAAAATTAATATTTTTAATACATCAATTTTTAAAATTTTTGGTGTATTAATTTGATCATAGAAGCAAATGAAATATTTCTTTTAAGGGTAGGCTCTGCAACAAAACAACATATGTATAGGATGTGTAAATAAAATCTTAAGTAGATTTTGGGTAACGGCAGTACCTTAAAGTTTTATGTCTTTTCACCATATAACAAACATCTTTTTGCTCTAAGTTATCCAAATCTAAATTGTGATTGTTTTTAATGTCGTGTTTTATTGGTGGTACGTACTATGAAAAATTCATCATACCTTTTTTGTGTCTGTTTCTCTTGAAATGATTCTACAATAAAGATGCAATAATGGTTAACAAAAATTTTAAAATTGATAGCCTACCAATTTTTATCTTTTTTATATTTCAATCACATGACTGGCACTATTTTCATCAAAATTATATATTTGTGGCCTTACAATAAATCAATTTTTAATTGCTTAAAAATTCTGAGTTTGTACAGTTATTATAAAAAAATTATTTAATATA
Organism: Nephila pilipes; assembly: GCA_019974015.1. Lineage (NCBI taxonomy): Eukaryota > Metazoa > Arthropoda > Arachnida > Araneae > Nephilidae > Nephila > Nephila pilipes. Next base: position 307,971 of record BMAW01102072.1, on the reverse strand, counting down.
GTATGATAACGTAATTTTTACAAACATTTCAATATAATATTTTTACATTCTAACTGAATTTTTAAAATTTCACGTTTAAAAAAAACACATATATAAAACCTCTTAATAATTGGCGCTATTTGCAAGTCTGTATCTCAAACAATTTTAAACAGAAGAAGTAACATTTACAGTTATTATGAATTTGTTATTTTTTAGGGTTACCAATAAAGATCTATAAAAGAAGAATAATTTAGTTTTTATTTCGAAGCTTATGTAAAAGAAATATTGATAAAAGTTGGACTTATTCTCTCAATATAGACCCAAAACTCATTATATAACATATTTAAAGACTATAAAATAAAGATCTGTCTGATGTAGAAAAAAAGAATTAAATAATAAATATTTTATTAACTAAGATGAATATTATTCATTTTATTAAAATTTTTAAAATTCAAAACATATCAAATAATAGACTTAACCAAAATGCCCTTTAAGCAACTCATATTTTGAAAGCTCTAAGACGACGAGTTCCATTAAATATTTTTTTCTTTCGAGAGAAAATAATCTAAATATACAGATAAACGTTTTTTAGAAATAAAGTTGATAAATACTTAATAAATATGGATGGGAAAAGAGAAACAGCTCTTTAATTCTATTAATATGAAACCAATGATTATTAGAATATGACATCAACAACGATTGATACATCTAAGTATATAAACGTGACATTTTCGCAAAATTTCATATATTTAACTGAATAGACAAGTGAATAAACCGAATCAAGCCTAATCTTTTACTGGCGCCGAAATAGCTTTATCTGTGAATAAATTTAGATTGAGAAAGAATTGCATTGTGAGGTTCTCACAAGAGATATGTATTTTTGATGCATCCTCAAGGCTTTCCGCAAATAGTTGGAAACAAATCAGTGATCTGTAAGATACACAAAAGTGTATAGAAATGAAATATGTGTCTTGTATTTAAATTCACAATGTAACCGACGGTTATAACTCGAGAAAAGTCAATTTACTTTATCGTCGAATGTTTCCAGTAGCTAAGTTAAATTTAAATATCACATTAGGGACGTGTTACATTAAAATATATTCAACTATCTTCTGTAATCTATTGAACAACAAATACTAGAGATATTTCCAAAACTTTAATTATTCAAACAGTCAATTTCATTTCATCTTTGTAAAAATTATATCATTTTGGTAGTGGGAGAAATTTGAGAAATAATATATTTGTTATCACAATAATTTAGACTTTAAAAGTTTCAAATTTAGCATTTTTTTATTTAACTTTTGAAAAATACAGGGTGCTTCGTGAAAGTCATAAGTGTTAGATAAATAAAGAGTGTCCCAAATTTCACCCAAGAATAAATTTTGATAGCAAACGCAAATCTATAACTTCCGAAAATTGTACATAGTTTTAATGATTCACAAAGTATACATACAATATAAGGTTAGCTATGGAATAGTATAACAGGTAAATTGTTTCGATGGTTTTCCTGACACATATCGCTCTCATACGTTGAAATTTTTCGTGAACTGTGATTGAATTTCTTTAATACAGTGCTCAATTTCACCTAGAAATCTCACCTTCATCTAGGGTGACGTTCACAAAACGAAACTAAAATGAATATTTCATTTCTAAGCAAATATCAGTCATATTAGTTTCCCAAAATTCTATATGAATACAATTCTTTTCTCATCATAAAATTATATTTAAAGTGTTTTCCCCCAATTTCTTATTTTATTGCTCTTTTCACATCTCTCTCTATCTGTTGTCTGGTAAATCCTAGCTCTGACCAAATTTGTTTGGTAAAAGTCTGAAGTATGATTTACATGATTCCATTTTGGCCTTTTACCAAACCATATTGGTAAAAGCTAGGAGTTACCAACACCTACCGGTAAAAACCCGAAACAAGGGAATTAAATTGAACTTGAATAAGGATACGCACGCAAATACCGTCTCGACACTTTTCTACTCCGGTATCCTTATTTGCACCATTTGCTGTCTAGTTTAAAGCGAATTCAAACAAGCGTAAGTGGCTACGATCTAAAATAGAAGCAATTTGTATCTATTTTGAAATATTTTTCGATTATTTATTTTTCTCAAAGGAAATGAGTGATGTTACGTGGAAACAGTTTTACGACATTTTGTCTGAATCTTTAAAAAATAAGCACGATAAGGCTTTTATTTATTATATGAGAAATGTACTTCTTTAATAAATGAAGTGAAATAAGCAAAAGGTGTGAAGGAAAAACAAATAGTTCATTACAAAAAGTTAGAAGGCTATGATATTTTAAATTTTGGAGGAAAGGACAAACTTATTG
>BMAW01102072.1:133639-305646 GCA_019974015.1 Nephila pilipes | reverse complement strand
TTTCGTGAACTGTGATTGAATTTCTTTAATACAGTGCTCAATTTCACCTAGAAATCTCACCTTCATCTAGGGTGACGTTCACAAAACGAAACTAAAATGAATATTTCATTTCTAAGCAAATATCAGTCATATTAGTTTCCCAAAATTCTATATGAATACAATTCTTTTCTCATCATAAAATTATATTTAAAGTGTTTTCCCCCAATTTCTTATTTTATTGCTCTTTTCACATCTCTCTCTATCTGTTGTCTGGTAAATCCTAGCTCTGACCAAATTTGTTTGGTAAAAGTCTGAAGTATGATTTACATGATTCCATTTTGGCCTTTTACCAAACCATATTGGTAAAAGCTAGGAGTTACCAACACCTACCGGTAAAAACCCGAAACAAGGGAATTAAATTGAACTTGAATAAGGATACGCACGCAAATTCCGTCTCGACACTTTTCAACTCCAGTATCCTTATTTGCACCATTTGCTGTCTAGTTTAAAGCGAATTCAAACAAGCGTAAGTGGCTACGATCTAAAATAGAAGCAATTTGTATCTATTTTGAAATATTTTTCGATTATTTATTTTTCTCAAAGGAAATGAGTGATGTTACGTGGAAACAGTTTTACGACATTTTGTCTGAATCTTTAAAAAATAAGCACGATAAGGCTTTTATTTATTATATGAGAAATGTACTTCTTTAATAAATGAAGTGAAATAAGCAAAAGGTGTGAAGGAAAAACAAATAGTTCATTACAAAAAGTTAGAAGGCTATGATATTTTAAATTTTGGAGGAAAGGACAAACTTATTGCACCGCTATCTGCAGAAAAAGCAGAAATACTGCATTTTGTTACAATTGATGAACTTCAATGTCATTTACAGCTCACATATCGCCGAAGTGGAAGAACCAGTACGATTAAGGAACTGAATTGCTATTACAGGAATGTTACCGTTGTATCTCTCGTCACGTATTTGAGACTATGCGAAGTATGTCAGAAGAAACAAAACAAAACAAAATGTGAAAATTGAGGATTATAGTCAAACCTATTGAGTACAGTGAAATAAATTCTCGATGCCAAGTTGACCTAATAGATATGCAGTCATTTCCTGTTCGTGATATGAATTCAGTTCAGTGTATCAAGATCAATTTACAAAATTTGTCTTGCTCTGAAGTTTACACAGTCAAAGAGCTGATGAAGTAACATTTGAATTTCTGGATATTTTCACAACATTTAGAGCCCTGAACATTCTCCATTTCAATAAAGGGATGGAATTTTGAAACCAAACCATAAACAGTTATTGTAAAATCTGGAGTGATATAAAAATCGCTTAAGGTAAACTGGGACACAGTCAATCGTAAAGTTTAGTCGGACGGGCGAACCAAGACTTTGAGAACATATTGACAACATGGATGGAAGCAAAGAAGACAGAAAAGTAATCGGAAGAATTAAAATGTGTTTAAGCAATGAAAAACAAAGCATATCACGAGGGAACCAAATGTTCACCTTACGAAGGTATGTTTGATTGTCCTACAAAGCTGGGACTTGCTAACTCATTTTGCTGCATAATTTGATTAATAACATGACCAATGAAGAGGATTTCTAAAAAAAATTATAAATATATGATTTTGAATGCATTAATAACACAGCAGATGAAGGCAATAATCTTGAATCAGCATTTGATTTAAAATCGCAAGATAATAATAAATCTGTAAATGAATCAAACATAACGATGGAAGTAAACTGCTGTTTGTAGAAAATGCAACACCATGAAGGAATCATCAGAATCAAATGAAATTCGCAGCAAATGTCAATTATAGGATATTATGCAAATTAATAAAGTTTCAGAGCCATCGCGCGTGCGCGGCGCGCGCAGCGCCCTCTGAATTGATGCTGAAAGCGTATAAATAAAGTGCTGTAGCGGGACGTTGAAAAAAGTCTATGATTATTTGTTAGTGGCAAACGTTTAGTGAGACCTGAGTATGCCTCCAGACGGAAGAATAAGAAATTCAAGCAACTTACGGAGTTTGAACGAGGGAGGATAATCGGCCTTCGAGAAGGAGGATTTTCCTATCGCGCAATAGCAGCTCGTATGCAGCGGAACAGTTCCACAGTGATGCGAGTTTGGAAGCAGTGGACCGACGAGCACCGAACAACTCGAAAAACAGGCACTGGACGACAGAAGGTGACGTCAGAGCGCGATGATCGACACCTGCTCCGCATGGCGGTGAATGATCGCACAGCTTCCTCCAGGCAGCTGGCAGCACGTTGGTCTACTGCTACAGGTGTACAATTGTCGGCTTCGTCAATTCGTCGTCGTCTGCTGCGCCGTGGATTGCGTGCAAGGGTGCCTTTATACAGGATTCCCCTCACGGCGAATCATCGACGGCTGCGTCGGCAGTGGGCTCTTGAGCACGGAGACAGGCGAGCTGATTGGCACCAAGTTGTCTTTTCAGATGAATCACGCTTCAATTTGTGGACCCATGATGGCCGTGTTCGTGTTAGACGTTATGCCGGTCAACGCTGCCTTCCTGAGTGTATTATTGAACGACATAGTGGTCGAACACCCGGAGTTATGGTCTGGGGTGCGATTTCGTATCATGGACGATCCAATTTGATACGAATTGAGGGTAATCTCAATAGCAACAGGTACGTCCGTGAAGTGCTACAGCCCGAAGTCGTTCCTTTCCTTCAAGGCATCCCTGGAGCTATCTTTCAGCAGGATAATGCACGCCCACATGTTGCGCGGACTGTTCGAGACTTCTGTTCAGCACAACGCATGCAACTTCTTCCTTGGCCTGCTTATTCACCGGATATGTCGCCTATTGAGCACGTGTGGGATATGGTTGGTCGGCGTCTCGCTCGTGATCCGCGTCCTGCAGTTTCCAAAGACGAACTTTGGTTGCGCATACAAGCGATATGGAATTCTCTTCCTCAAGCAGATATTCAACATCTGTTTGACTCCATGCCACGTCGTATAGCAGCACTTATTGCAGCGCATGGTGGCTGCACCAAATACTGATTTCGGACGCTTAATTTGTTTCTTTTGTTTTGAAAATTTCATCATTTATTTGTATCAGTACAAGTCGTTTCTGCATTAAATTTCATTTGATTCTGATGATTCTTTCATGGTGTTGCATTTTCTACAAACAGCAGTATAGATACTGAAGTTCAAATTGAGAAGAAAAATAAAAGAACCAAATATATGCTCTAAAGCAACGGATGCAATTGTCAACAAAGATCAAAATGTGAAAGTGTTTCTATAAACAATTGGGGAATGACTTTAGAAGTAGGCAAAAAAGATGAAGATTGCGTCTACTAAAAAACTTTCCGAAACCTACACTCGGACAAAAAGTTAAAGTAAAAGAAACTGATAATGATAAATCGAAAATGGATCTAAAATCAGAAAGAGCCGTTATTACAGATATTAAAGATCAGGAGTTTTATGATCTTGGTACTAAATTTGGTAAATCAAAATCGTTGCACACGTGAATTAATGTTACCTTTTGCAAAGAAAATTTTTTTAGATACCGAAGAAGTAACTACAGAAGAAATAGTAAAAAAAAACTTTTTTTAGTTTGGGTTCCAGGACACAGAAAATGCAAATGTTCAAAGAGTGCAACAAAGATATGTTTGTGTAAATCAGCTGATCTTCTTTGTAATTAAAAGTGCCATAATTGTCGACCTTGTTGAAGCAAGTAATATGAAATATCGAAGTAGTAGTATTAAAGAAAAACATACTACATTATTATTTTTCAAATTTCATAATTTTTATTTTTTTTTCTGAGCTATCAATTAAATTTGTTTTAACTGTAACAAAAATTAGTTTTAAATTTTATTAAATTCTCTTCAATAGCTTTTGAGAGAATTGTGCATTGGTTCAGCTTTTTCACATGCGATATTATTTCTGAAATGGCATGAATATTACATTTTTATTTTCACTTTTTGTAACTCTTCGAAAATAATTATTAAACTTATTAAACATTCCCTCGACGCAATCTTAAAAAAAAACTTTATTTTGATCATTTTTACAATTTTTATTAACTATTAAAAGATCAAAGTGTGTTTTAACCTTTTTTGTACATGCTCTATAAAATATATCTGCGAATAAAAAAACCTGTCATAAATATCCCTCGTTTCGGGCTTTTACACAAACATGATATATATATATCATGTTACTTCTTGTGTGGCGAAAATAAAACTATAGCAGGCTCTAAAGTAGAGTAATGATTTCTCACGTTTTGTGATTTTTTAATTATTGAATTTATTACGAAAATTATTTTCTTAGAAAAATCTAAATTTTTAGTTTGCCACATTTGTTTTATTTGCTGTAGAAAAAGAAACAAAAGAAAAAAACAGAATGAAATTGAATAAAATTTTATAATATATCATACGATGAGTACATTTTGGTCTGGTGTTTTTGCAAATAAAAAAATAAATCTATCTTAAAATACGTATAGTAATACTCGCATGACTTTTGTAGTATACGTTACTTTTTTTTAACTCTCCATAGTTCGGTTGAAATACCTTTAAATTAGTTAAAAAATTTATTGTTATATTTTTCTAAATTGCATTATAGAACAATTAAAATTATGTTTTTGTTAAATGTTCGATTTATCTAAAAATTATCACTTATTGTAAATCTCAACTCTACAACAGTAAAATTTAAGAATGTATAGCCCGTATTAAATTAATATTAAACTTTAAAAGATTATGTATTTTACAAAGAATAAAACTTATATAATTTATTCATTTAGCTTTATTTTGTAGAACACGAATAATTTTCATCCTCATTTTTATATTTTTTCTATGAATAAAGTTATTCATTGCCAACAGCTAGAAATTCTTGTCGTAAATACAATCATTTTTTTTTTATTTTAAAGTAACATAAATTTTCTTGAGAAAAGTATTCTTTAATTGTTTCATTCGAAATTTGAGTAAAAAGATGTTTTAATAATATACAACAGTTTTAAACTCACATTTGCTTCAATAGATGGCGCCCTTATACTAAACATTTGTATGTGCGATTTTGAGATGAGATATTGCGAATCGGCAGAAATATAGGCACTTGGAAGCATTCAATTAAACAAAATGAAAAGCCAAACTATCTCGATATTAATTCCGAATGTTACCGCATATGATTAATTAAGTTTTTTATGAAATTTTTGCTCTCACATATTTCTTAAAAAAAATTTTTTTTACACAAATGTTTTCTGCATTCGATTTTAATACATGATTTTAAGAAATTGTAAATGCTATTAAAACTTTCTTTGTGTTTTTAGAACAAATGTAAAATAAAACATTTCTAAGCAAATGATGTTACGGATATATGATAAGAAAATAGTAAATGTTTGAAACATTACAAGATGTTATTTACTTATAAAGTGTCATTTGAAAATGAAAAAAAATCTTTCATATATTTTTGAATCTCTAAAAATAAATTACATTTTTTTTCTTAATTTTTTTTCGCAGCAAAATCATTTACTATTTAATTTTTCTAATATTGTTATTTTCACTATTTTTTCCACTTCTAAAACAATAACTTTAGACTTTTGTAAATAACATTAAAAAGTAGCATACTTCGTAAAAAAAAAATCATAAGAGTCAAAAATTAATTACAAATATAGTAACGAAATTATCATATTTGCTTATACGAGCTGCATGATATTTCCTGCAATGTGTATTCTATAATGTAATAAATTATCACGCGTTTCTTCCTTCAACAAACTTTCTAGGCTATTTTAAAACGTTAATAGATTTGAGAGCATCTCTCTGTGAACAAACTGAGATATGAGTATTTCTCTGGTACAGTCACACATTTACACACATAGAAACACTCATATATATGTGTGTGTGTTTCTCTATAAAAGTTGAAATTTAAATGCAAATAAACATTAATGTACTACAATTTAAAATAACTTAAAGAAATAAATATAAAAAATTATGAAGAAATATATATAATAAGGAAGAAATCATTATTATTCTGTTGAGTAAAAATAAACATAAAATTATATAAATATCCGAGTAAATCATTGTAAATAAATGAAAGCGAGAAAAAAATAGAAATACAAATTTAATTATAAAAGGAAACCTATACTACAGGAGTATTTCAAAAACAAGGAAATTAAATTAATAATTAATATTAAATACACTAAAAGTACCAAAAGAGAAGAGATAAAGAAATTGAAAAACTAAAAAACATCTAACAACTGAAGAAAATAAAAAAGAATGGAATATCATTATAATTGTATTACAAGCAGCAAATTGTTATAACCAGGGTTTTTCCAGAATTTATGTGTATGCATATAAATACTGTTATCGTGTTCCATATGTTGTTTTTGTTTATTTAGACAATTGTACTAATTGGATCTTTTTGAATTAGTTGTTTTATTTTCACACGTTAAATGCAGTTAAATTTTGTATTTCTATATTTGCGTAAAATATTACGGTTATTTACATGTTTATTATGTATTCTTGTGTATTTTTGTTTAATATTCTACTTACTTCAATTTAGAGACCTTTTATTATTCTTTAAAATGTGCAGCATATCTTAACTTTATTCTCTTACTTTTATAGAATTATGAATAGTAATTACATAAAGTTTATCATAACAATAGTAATTTTTATTAATATTTATATAGGATTATAAATTATAGTTATATTAATAATTTTTATTAATTAGATAATAATAGTGCATTTTTTTGATAAATTTAGCCTTGCTTTTCAACTTAGTTTAATTTATTTTTGTTGCAGTTATATAGTTTAATAATTGTTTATTTATTTATATATATATATATATATATGTTTATTTTGTATTACAATTAACACTATATTTTTACTTTTACATAAGTGTAATGAATAGGAAAAGAGGGTGAAATAGGGATATTAGTCGTTTTTAAAATCTGTGGTGGCTGTAGTGTAGTGATAGCATGTCTGACTGAGTATATTGATAATCCAGGTTCAATTCCTGATGGCTTCGGCTTGGGTAGCCAGTCACGGGTCAACTTAGCACTTCACTTTTTTTTTTTTTTTTTTTTTTTTGGGGGGGGGGCGATTAATGAATGCCAAATTCGCTTGGGAAGTTGACTGGGTATCCAGCATAGTTCTGACCACTCGGCCTGGACACTAGCGAGTAATTAACACTGCAGGTTCAAAGGCTACAGAAGTTGGAGTTAGGCCCCACCAGATGGAACTTTTAGGCGAGGGCAGATTTTAACTTTATTTAAGGCTGAGAGGTGTATAAAGTTGTTCACACAACATAGGTAGCAGAATATTGATATAAGTGTCCTGCACACATATGTATATGGGTATACAACATAGGTACAGTGCACGCAACGTAGATATGGTGCATACAACATAGGTATTAGATATATTGTACACAAAATATACGTATATAAGCATAGTGCACACAACATAAGTATCATATGTTAAGTAATAGACGGAAAGCTGATACTTGACTCGGAGCCAGGAAATAAACAGAAGTAGCAATAAGATGTGGATGCATACACCTCACTTCACATAACTCATATGAGTAGTTGCGAATGATTTAGGTCAATTTAATATTTAAAAACATCAACATTTATTTGTCGTTAAATATATTAATGTGTAGGAGAATATCATTCATTCAAATAGAATAAAAATCAGAAATTAATTTAGTTTAAATATTTTCAAAAATTATTTAATAGATAACTGCAGATGGATATAACTTGCATCAGAAAATTATCACACCAGTATGGAACATTGTGATAAAGAGTAACTGTCAAGTTACCCCGTAGACATCAATGCGAGCAAGAATCAAGTATCGACAAAAAAAAGGATCGCAGAGAACTCTGGTTAATGGCGTTGAGATAATGACGAACCTATTACTTCGAGATGTTTTCTACTCGTTCAGGAGGAACTCAGCAGGTCCCGGTAGTTGACGGAGAGACGGGAATCCAGACAATTCCAGGAAGTTGGATAGTTGTCGGGATTCCCGTCTCATCAAGTTGGATAGTTGTCGGAGGTCAGCAATCGAATCACTAAAGTAAACTAATTCTTATACGATGAATATAGAGACCGGTTTAACACCTTCCGCTGTCAGAAATTAGATAATGCCTCGTTGCTCCTCAGTCGTTGAATTTTGCAATGTGAACGCCGTCATATCCTCACACGTACTGCCGCGTCAATTGGACGGCTCATTTTATAAGAGCCTCTGCACTCTCCTGCGCATGCGGATGCCCACGCATGTTCTGATCTACGACTGAGACTCCATTCGCATCCCTGGATATCTCGCTACCTACTCTCATAGCGCAATCGGCAAATATGTTAACGGTTACGTTGTTACGACGTTTCGTACCTTTTCATTAGAACACCCCTTGTACTTTTCCTCACGTGAAGTGATATGGAAGTTTGAAGAATAAGGTGTTCCACCAGTTTTCTTCCTCTTTCTTGAACGGAGCTCTGAAATAGTTTCCTCTCATGAATAACATTCACGTAACTTTAACGTTAATGGGGGAAAACTACGTAACTAGCTAGGTTGTAATTAAATAGCTTATTTTGACAAAGAGATTTCATCTAACCACTATTAAGTATTACAATAAAGTTTACTAGCACTATTGGTGGCAAGGTGTGAGAATTATCTGCAGAACGAGAAATCCTGGGTTCAAACTCCACTACCGATAACTTTGAAATGTTTTGTTAAGCTATTCTATGTATTACTTTTTAATTTCTAAGACCTTCTATAAATTTCTTTATGTAGTGCTCTGGAATATTCCACTGTGATTTTAAAAAAATATATACTTTCTAAGTCAGTGTAACTCTGCTCTCAGTTTTTTAATGCTCCACGTTTTTCGGATATATGTTGTGTTCTCGAATTCAACCTGTTCATACATCTCCGTGACAATACCAAGAATATTTGAATTTATGCTTACAGTGTTATAAAGTTGAGAGTCACGAAGATGAGAGTTGCATCACAACATATCATTAGACAAATCAAAAGATTTAGTTCAGTTATTTTTCATAGGTATTTTTGGATTAAATTTCAGGACATTAGTTTTATTCCTCTGCATTAAATCTCAAATAACGTTTTATATTTATTTTTAAAACTCTATGTGCTTCTAAAATATTTATTTGAAAAGTTTATTAATTGTCAAAATCAAATTTATATTTTACTTAATCTTTCTGTAAGCCAGAATAATTGCTTTTTAATGCTTAATAAATACATCTACAAATGCATGATAATAACAAAAATTAATGTAAATTACGATCGAGTGGGATACGATTGTTTAATAACATCGCGCGGGGATGTTGACGAAGGACCTCGTAATTCTGACCCTTAGTGAACGACGAGGACTTAACCTAAGCTAGCACCTCCTTCACCAAACTTCCTCCTCACGCAAAAGGGAGGATTTGGGACCTTAATCAGATATAGCATGCGTCCGCTTTGCTATAAGGCGTTCTTAAGTGGAATCAGAGCTCGATTTCACGACTCGAGGAAACCAACACCGGCCGAAAATCCATGACCGCTAAGCTACCAGTACATTAAGTTATTTTAAATAAGTTTGTTTGTGCGTCGAGTAATATAATTCTATAAATAAAGAGAGAGAGAGAGAGGAAAGAGTAAATCAGATTTGTCCTTTTATTTTCTGGAATATATTACAAAGATTCACGCTTCATTCACAGCAGAAATACCTCTATCCCCCCAAAATATGTAGCCCAGAAAATCAGCATTTCAAATATGTTCCCTTATTAGGTATAAAATGTTGGCATTTAAACTATACGAAATCAAACAAAAATAAAAATAGATTCAAAACATCCCCTCTAAAATAAATTTACAATTGTTCAATAGCAAAATACGATAAATTTTAAGCTTTCTCTTTCAGTTTATAATATTTCATAACATTTTACAACGAAACAACTCTGAAATTTCCGTCAAAAATGTTGATATCTGAATTTTAAAATTTATCCAAGATAACAATCTACACAAAATCCCTCAAACATACAAATTATGCTTCTTTTTCTGTACAAATTCCGATAGCGCATCTAGGCTGCAGGAAAATATCGGCTAACAATTTACGTTAACCTTTTTTATCCTACTTTCCCCTTTCACATTTTCCGATAAAATAATGAATATTTTTCAAAGCATCTCTCGTTCTGTTAACGATTTATAAAAGAGAAAAAAGTACGAAGGAATCTAACGCTTCCCAAAGCTGTAAATCTCGGATTTACTTTTATTTCAACAACAAAATAAGATAACTATTGTTAACGGGTATCTTAAAAATTCAATAACATACTGAGTGATTATGCATGGGGCAAGAGTGTATAAGAGGGTTTTACACAGTTTTTTGTAATGTGAAACGACTTTTTTTTGTCGTGAGAACACCTACAGGAGAACGGTGCCCTTTCCATGTATATTGATTATGAATATGTTATACTTTTTGTTCAGTTTTCAATTGATTTTTTTGTAAGATACAAAGAACATTTTTCGTTGCTTTATGATTAATTTATATATAGGAAAGAATAAAATATTAATTAAATTTTAATGCATTTATATTTCTATCCAATTTTTTAAAAGTACACCAGTAAACACTATTTATTTACTTAAGATAAATACAATCCTCGTTGATATTTAATGTAAACGTGATATAGTGGATTAATAAGGTAGAATAATGCAGGTTAATATTCACAAAATATTTAAAGGTGGTTCAAAATGTACAAGTTTTTGAAGTCAGATGGCGTCGCTGAGATATGTTGGTTTAACCATTGCGTACTGTCATTTGTTAAGCGGCGCAGAAACAAAATTGATGCTGATTCATTAATTAGTTATTTGATATTTGTTTGATATTTGTTTTCACATCAAAATTTATTGCCGTTGAATCGAGTTGTTAGCATAATTTTATTTCCAGTTATCGCCATCGAATACATCTAAATTTCTTATAATACAACAGCAACGATGCAACAATCAAAAGAATGAGTTTATTAAAGTGAATTAATTGAGAAGAAGGCGAAGAAGGTCTCTTCACCCGCAAATTTATGGAGACAATATCTTACGATAAAAATGCCGTCAATAAATGTTTCATTTGTAATTCAAGGAGAATATAAGAGTAAATACTGCTCAATGAAATCCTATTTTTTTTTCTTGTACAAGTTCCATTCTGTGTCATTTTCTATTCCCATTTTGAGGAAACCATTAGAGATATATAATTCCTAAGTTTTAAACACTTTAGCGGCTCTAGAAGTCATACAAATAATTAACTTTTTTCTTCATCTCCAAATATCTGCATACAATAATATCCGCACATACAAGTAATTTTGTGTGGATCCTGCAATTTATTTGTCTCGGATTTTAACGTACGCTCACACACACAGTTTTATAACATCAAATTGAACAATTTCAGGGAAATATTGCGAAATTTTACAGGAGTGTTGCATAGGGCTTTACTGTATCGTTGTTTTTATTTCAAAATAAAATTACTCAAACATACAAGTACGAAGTTAATAAATATTCATAGAATTATATTAAAAATTAAACATCGCCAATTTAGTCCCGCATAACATAATGTTTGACTTTTACAAAATCGAAATTAATTCGATAACGTATAGAAATTTTGGTATTAGAAAATAGTGTATATAAGGGAAAGAAAGAGAGAGGAATAACACTACACATATACACACACACACACACACACACACATATATATATATATATATATATATATAGTTACAGAATAAGAAGTAAATTTAAAGATGTGTTATGTGAACAAATACAAAAAAATATAATAATATTGAGACATTGTGTTACTTGTGGTTTTGTCTACACTAAACTGTTTGTATTTTGAATGGCATAAAATTCCAATCCTTTCCAACCAAAATAAACGTAATTAGGTCATTTATGTGAAATAAAAAATATGACGAATTTAGTTTAAGATAGTGCTATACGAGAAATAGAAGTGAAAGCGAAGTAGAAGAGAAAGTAATAAGGGGGAGAGATGATAGCGAAAAGCCGATAGAATATTTGTACAGTAATTGAAGTAAATTGTTGTATTTGAACATTTGTATTTAAAACTGATTACAAGTAACTCATGTTTAGTGTAAGAGGAAATAAAAGTCAAACCCAGTGTATTAGTGAAGTGCCTCACTCGATGCGAGTGAGTTGGTAAGCTAAGACTTCATTATTTAATTTAAGCAAGAATTCAAGCGTTTGTGGAATTATTTCAGAAAAAGAGCGACCGTGCACTATCTGTGAGGAAACGTTTTAAATTGTGTTGTCCTTTTTCTGGCAACACGGTATAAATAGTTCCTTCTTTTTCCAATTGGAATTGGAATTTTCATATGATTTTATAAAGCATTACGATTTCTGTATGTTTAAATAATGAAAGGAGATGCTAAAAAGTGTTATATCACAGATGAGAATTAGAAAAGAAATTTTCTTTTCAGTAGTAACTTATTATAATTAAATGACGAAAATACATTTATAAAAATATAATTCCTATCCATCGTAAGCAAACTTTATTTTCCCAATTTAATAGCAATGACAAAATACAAGGTACTGCAGTTCTAACAAAGAGTTTATTTATTTAAAGTAACATTTAATAAAGTTGAGAAGTAGTACTTCCACGGACATAACTTTTTTATTCCTTGTTTTGATTTTCACAATAATCATCATACCTTGATGATGTATACTTCATCTCTACGATATGAGTTATTTTATTGTGCACATATTCTTCATCCTTTCCGCGTACTTGAGCCAATGCATGACTAGACGTTGAACCTCGTTGGTTTGTTGTAGACATCAGCCTTCCAATCGTTATCATGAAAGTGATACCCCTTAAGCAGGCCTTGCCAACCCACTGTTCTTGGAGCTGGTCATCTGAATAAAGATTAAAACTTTTATTGTACATAAAAGTACCAAAGAACATTCTAACATAAGTCGTTCGTATCATACCCTACTACTATGGGAATATCTCTACTGACTTAACTTTTATCACAATTTTTTTTTCTCTAATCTTATTCAGAAACAATAACAAAGCTAACTTTTAAAAGCTCGTGGACAAAAAAAAGCTGGGGTGATTGGATGATGCAGAATGTTTAACCAGCAAACTTACTGAAGAGCGTGGATGGGTATTAATAGACATAAGGAGCGAATGCGTTAGATGCATGAATATTTTTAAATAGATCTAAAGTAGGAAAGCTATTTAGATGGAAATGTAATTTCTCAATCTTGCTTCGTACTTTGAAAAGTCTCTTGCTAAATTTTACATCAACATTTTTCATACATTTAATAGAATTCT
The DNA here is from genome assembly GCA_019974015.1 of Nephila pilipes. Taxonomy (NCBI): domain Eukaryota; kingdom Metazoa; phylum Arthropoda; class Arachnida; order Araneae; family Nephilidae; genus Nephila; species Nephila pilipes. Next base: position 292,392 of record BMAW01102072.1, on the reverse strand, counting down.
AATTTTCTCCTATTTTTCTTACCTTAATGCAGATTAACTATCTCTAATTTCAACTACAAAAATATACAACAGGGATGGTCAACAGCATTGCCTTTGGAAACCAAATTTCAGAGAGGAATATTTGAAAGCCATTTGTTCAGAGTTGTCAGACGAAAATTATAAAATTTCTTCTGAATACAGTTGTAACCTTAATTGATGCTCGCCTACATGAAACTGTTTTTTTTTTCTTCTTTTTTTCCAAGAGGGCTTTTTCGACTTTGGGATTACTGCCTTAGAAACGGCCATAACATCTGTTACTATACAGCATGCCACCAGATTTCCATTCCCCTCCCCCACAAAAAACGGCATTACTTCATTAATTGTTCCCTAAAGAGATTTTGTCGAGTACGCTTCGTCAGAAGTCAATAAAATTAAACTACGAAAGTGGACGATTCGAGCATTTCTTACCCAAAAATATCTTACAATTATTTTTCATCCCCAGGTTACAATGTAGATTAATAAAAGTAAAGAAATAAACTTAAATAATTTTAAATTATTTGTATTTAATTGAGTTTACGAGAACGGTCCTAACAAGTCCTAAACCACATTTTCGGGACATAACTGCTAAGAGCAAACAACATTCGTAAAGCAACCACTTTCGAATCAAACTTTAAAAAACTTTCTTTAAAAATTATTTGCAGCAAGTAGTACACATTTTGTTTATGCTTCTGAATAATATTAAGTTTTTTGAATAACAAGTGCTAAATCATAAATTTACTAATAACTTTATATTTTCCTAAATTTCCAATGGCTGGAGTTATGAACAAAAATAGGAGCAAACAAACAGAAAAAGGAAATATACACAGAAACGAAAGCAACAATAACATCGAAAAGCTCATGAGGTAACTGGAGGTTATCGCCCCAATAGTCCTCTCGCCTCCGATATTTCGATGATTCCGTATCTCCGTGGAGAGCTCCACAGGTACGCAAGTGGTATTTGTTCATAGGCTAATTTCTTTTGTCACACAGGGAGCAGGCAGCCTCGGTAAGAATGCCAATGTGATACAGATGGGCAGCAAGGCATTCATGCCCGGTAAATAAACGAAAGGCAGCCACTGACAGCCGTTTACGTTTGTCAGGATATCTAAAACACAATTATTTCTTCAATATTTGGTTTCTATTTTAGATAAGATCTCATCGTGTTATGTCGACACAATGAATTGTTTCATAAATAATTTAACGATGATAAGTCAGGGTTCCCGTTTTGTACAGATTACCATATAAATTACAATGACCAGGGATCCATTGCAAAACAAATACACTTTTGATGAGTCCTCAACAAAATTAGCAGCTGTTGACACATGGACAATTATTTTTATAGTGGAGCCTGATTAGAACTGATGGAATGAATGTCAGCTTGTGAATCTGAAAGTAGTACTACATTTTTAATTTTACACAAATGGCAAGTTAGCTATTTAAGAGCGATGCGTATTACCTCCACTTCTCCTTCAAAGGTAGTATTGCACTTTCCAAAAGGTGCAAAGAAGGAAAACAGTTTTGAGTAAAACCCGCTCCAAAGTTCTGATGTTTTGAAAACTGTGAACCATCCGTATAAACCCGTAGCTTCTCAATTTCAGAATATTTAGTCTCAATAGTTTCTGAGGCAATGCACTTTAGTACATCCGGAGAAACATCCCTTTTTGATACAAACTGAGTCAAATTCTAGCTCGTCTCAACGCTGAACAGATCTATGGGATTTCTAGGTTTTGCTAGTTGTTGTATTTCATACTGATGATCAAAGATTCTCTATGAGCTAAGATCCTCTAAACAAAACCATCCTGGGTTTTGAGGTTTTAATTATCGAATTGACAATTCTTTCAATAAGTATCCTCAAGTATAATTAAATTTCATAGAGTATTGTAGCTCTATCTAGTACATTAATAACTTTATATAAAAAGAAAGAAAATACTCTTTTTTTGATGTTGGGTATATATTTAGTTTACCCAATTTTAAACATATATTTTAGCTGGTTAAGAACCACGCCGCTCGCCTGGGAGTATGCACTTTTGGTATAAAATCAAAATACATAGTACAGTATTATATATTATTATATATTCATAGTATTATGTATTCATTTTCAGCTGATATAGAACTTCAGTGTGATATATAAGTTTTGTTAAACTTTCAAGAAGCTTAAAAATGCTTTGATTTTCATAAATTTTTAAAGGAAGATTTTCCCTTGTTCATTTTAATTATTCCTAAATTAATTAAAAAAATATATATTTTCATTAATGGACGATGTATTTCAAACCATTGCAATTAAATAAAATTGGCACTATTTTATTTGCCTCACAGAGCTGTCTATTAGACTTAGATACTAGAAGCAAATGGCGTCTCAAGCCGTATCCCTTTATTTTTTATTCATTTTGAATTTAGAAATTTCTTTAATGTAAAAACAGTCAAGTTTTCTATAATACGATTAATTCGTATCGCGTTATTTGGAAATCATTTTATGAGAAACTCAGAATTAACAAAAATTTAATGAATTCATGCCACATTTTTTAGACTTTAAGAAATAAATAAATGGTTTACATTACTCAGACCTATATAGAAACTGCATCCTCAAAGTATCAAGCAGTGATATGGTTAATAAATGAAATTTTGTAATAGGAATGACAACAAATTTGTAGATTCTTATATATTTGAATTTAGGATTATTGAAACTAATACACAGTTCATATAATGAAATTATTGGCTAAAAGTTATAAATTGAACCATAGTTTTCCTTATTTTTTCTCAATTTTTATTTAATGTCCGAATTGAATATTAATTCAAATGTTACGATTTTGCAATAGACGCGACCTATTTTCGTCATCCTTCAAAAGATATAAATTGCAATTTTGTCCACGAGAGATACATATCTTCTTTTTAAATTGTAAACCTATGGATAGCTATTTGTTTCAGATAAATAATATGCGGCAAATAAAATCTTTTACCTAGACTTTCTATAATGTTGTGCAATTCCAATAACGTAATTTAAGCGAGGCATAAGAGCCTTATTACGTATCTGTCTGAACATTTTAAAGGCAAACTTAGAATAAATTTTTAAAAAAATTTAATGCTTTAATGTTTGCTCATTTTAAGGAAATCCCCAGGTAACTGGAATTTACAAGCAAAGGATAATGCAAACTACAAGAATTTAACGCATCGAATAAATTTAACACCTCCCTGATATAGATAAAGGTTTCAAGGCGTATGAGTTGCTTTAATGTTCTTAACGAAAAACGAGTTGTAAAACGGTCGCGTTATAGAACTCCCTTAACTTTCCTTAAAAGTTATATGGCTTGTTTATTAACGTCATATTGAGAAGTAACACGGAGGTTACTTTTGACGGATCACATAATTCCTAACCTCAGTGAAGTGATAAGAGCGACAGCTCAACTGGCACCACTACCTCCAATCTTCCACAACAAGCCAACGAGATTACTTGGAAACCTCCTATCATATTTATTGTTCATTGGTCCCATTACGCGATGAGTCTTTAGTGACATCAGGGCTCTAACCCACGATTCAACGAAAATAAATAATACGAGTTTGCAACCATGACCATTAGGCAACCGCGGCCACAGCATAATAAGAAAATCATTAACCCTATCATTGAATGAGCATTTTTTTCAGCATTTCGACATAATCTTTATCCATTTTAAATTTTATTTTGTGCGAGCATCGTGCTATGCGAGCAAAATGGATTATTGTCAATGTATAGAATAATACAAAGCTATGATCAGGTGATAAGAATGACATTTGAAAATGAACCTTTACATATGTTTCTACAGATTTAACAATTGGATTTCATACAGGACAGATGAATAATGATGAAATGCATGGATATAAATCTATAAAATAAACGTTATAGCAGTTAATAATAACGATAACGTTATTATTATTAACAATCAATAATTTATAGCAGCTCTTAACTTTTTAAAAGTTTGTTTGTGATGGTAATATTCCCAAACATAGTTCCGTAATATTCGTCGATGACCTATTGCAATACTCATGATTCAAACGTAAAGTTAATATATTTTATTATTACATCATTGAATATAATTTGATTACTGATATGTCGGTTTCTTAAGGCAATTAATATATTAAAGTGACAAGGGAAGCTGAAGTATCACAAATATCAAAATTAAACGAAATTAAAATAGTAGTTTAAAAAAATACTTAATATAAACAATCGTATAAAATTAGCGACGAAATTACTCAATACCGCTTTTGATGAATGGATTCAGGGGTTTCAATTATTTATCATTATGATTGTATTCATTTTGCTTATTGTGATTTTTTCCACGTTAAGAAGGCTAAAATATTTTGTTGGACTACGAACTTAAATACTCTCTATAACAAAAAAAAAAATCGACGCCCCAAGAAGGAGTTGCCCGGTTGGAAGGAATTTGAGTATACAAAGATATTGGGACAGAACATGCAAATGATTAAACTTTGGTTTCCAATGAATGAATAGCGGGAGCTCGAATGCTTCGAAACTGCACATTCAGCAGTTGTATATAAGGAGCGATTCTCAATCGGATGGTCAAAATTTCGATTACATTTCGACTGTGGATATCTTACACCGGCTGTAACAATGCCTCGCTGAAGGATTCGTGCACATTACGTGCAGATATCAGATTTTGAAAGGGGTCGTGCTATCGGAATGAAAGATGCTGTTTGTACGAATCGAACAATTCTTGATTTCTGGGACGAAGCGATGCTGGTAAGCGTGAATCAATACCGGCAGATATCTGCGTCAAAACTACAGTGGTCCACCGAGAACCACTACAGAATAGATAGGAAAAGCGATTGTTAGAGCTGCTGTTGCAGCATCGTATTCGTCGCTGTCAATTAAGACCTTGCGGCCTGTTCACATGTATCCAACATGACCTTCAACAGACTCAGAGAGCGGAATTAAACTCGTGCCGATCATTACGCAGCTTACTTCTTACGTCTGTACACCGTCAAGTTCGATTATAGTGATGTCGAATTCGATCAAAATCGAACTGCGCTGACTGAGGATGTACATATTTAATGATGAGTCATTTTTTCCAACTGTATCTTGACAACAACCGCAGACGTATCTGGAGACGTTCAGGACGGCGTATGAATCCTGCTCTTACTATCACACTCCACACAGGTTCACAACAGTGCGCTATGGTGTGGGGTGCCATATCCATTAATAGTCGGACCCCTTTGGTAGCCATTTCTGGAACACTGACTACACAGCGGTTCGTAGACGACATTCTACGACCAATTGTGTTACTGTTCCTTTTGCGACACCCGGGACGTACTTTTCAATAAGATAATGTCTGGCCGTACACGGTACGTTTTGCTATGAATTGTCTGCTAGCTTTCCATACCTTCCCTTGGCCAGATTGGTCGCCTGATCCATCACCCATAGATTCTACTTGAGACGGTATGTGTAGGCTATTGCAACCATCCCGGAATGTTGACGATATATAGCCCCACATCTGGAGACAATTTGGAGCGAAATTCCGCAGGAAACTATACAGGAGCTTTATCAATCTGTTCCATCCCGCAGACAGCTTGCATCCAGGACAGAGGTGGACCAACGTCTTATTGACTTCCTCCGCTTGTGACGGCTAAACTCTGATGTAAAGCCGTCAATTGTTCTGAAATTTTAATCTTTTTTTTCTACGTATGTTCTACACATCCAACAATTTTTATCGTAATCGGAGAATTCCTAATTGGTGCGTCGTTTTTTTTATGTTATAGAGCGCATAATTTACTTATATTTTCATTTCTGTCTCTATGTCTTTTTTTTTTTAAAAAAAATCTTTTTATTTTATAGAAAGTTAAAAAGTATTATTTTACAGGTAAACTAAACTATCCTCAAAATTTTGTGAGATGATGGTTTAAAGTAATTATAATTTTAAAAATAAATCATTAAAATATAAATTCCAACGTTATAGTAAAGGGTTAAAATAATTTATACTTAATTATACTTTTAGTTCTTTCAGTGTAGGGCGAGTAACGTAATTTTTAGTTATTTACTCAGAATAAATCTTAGCAGCAGACTATAAGCTGGAAAGGAAAATCCTAATATTAATGATTTCATTATTTATTTTTAGTTTGACATTCTGTTTAATATGTTGAAGTTAATATTTCCTTTTCTATATGAATATCATTTCAAAGCAGAAGAAAACCCTTTTACGGTAATTGAAATGGCTTCGACTTGCAAAATGAGTTGCATTCAATGATTAAATATTTATAACAATATTATGAATGTAAATAATAATTCGGCATTTTAAGCTTAAAGTAACGAATTCATATTTTAACACCGAGATATCTGTATGATTATGCATCTATTTATACAAATGATACTCATGTGTATAAATGATGCATTTATACGCATGAGTAATTATGTATACAATAGAATCACGTCTGCTAACAGATGTACACATATAACACTTTGATTCGGCCCGTTCCTATATACTCCGCTGAAACGTGAGCAATAACTGAGAGAGATTTAAATATTCGTGCTATATCTCAAAGAGAAATTTTAAGAAGCATATTTGAAGGAATTAAATGTGATACTATTGAAGAAGGAGGATCAACTTACAAATTATTTAAAAGAGCAGCCTATTATTAAATATAGCAATATAGAGAAATAAATGGGCAGAATTCTTAAAAAGATTGGATAACGATAGAGTGTGTATCACTAAGATTGTTTTTAGCTGAACCATCTGGTACCGGAAAAAGAAGGAGACAAAAACTTAGTGGGATTGACTTTCTGTATAAAATACTTGAAAACTGTGAAATAGAGAACTTGAAAAAATCTTTGTCAAGAACAAGACAGCATGAAATGGGTTGCTGAAATAGAATGAAGGCCAGGATTCATCCGGGGCTGTCGCGGCCATTGAACAAAAATAAAAATTATGTTTAAGCAATAATCAATCGTCTTATTTACATTTTTAAGTCCATTGCTTACATTTAGGCATATCTTGCATAAAATGCACCGAATTTATAACTTTAAATACTTAAAGAGAAATTATAAACATAGCAAAATATACTTTGAACATAATTATAATTTTTAAAAAGTTGAATTTAATAATTTTTAAAAATTATTATATATGATACAAATTTCCCATAATATAGTATGGAAAATATCAGAACTGCGGATTTGATTTCTCTAGAATACACGTACCTGTTATTCTATTCTCGGTAATTCAAAATGGAAATCATTTTTTGATTGTTGAGAAGGTATTTTGGTTTTTTCCGTAACATGACCTAGTCCAATCTTCCTATGTATTGCAAATGCGATCAAAATTTTCGCACCGAATGAACATCATAAAACTTACATCGATAGCTTTTTTTTACTTTTTAAGTGCATATCTGAGTGTAATTTATTTCTCTAAAATATACATACTTATTCTATTCTAGGTAATTCAAAGCGAGAATTATATTTTGAATAGATGGTATATCGCCAAATATGATAGAGTCTTTGGAATTTATTCCTGATCATATATTTCATAATGAAAATTGTATGAATAGAAATGTTCGAATAATTTTAAAATATATTGCATCTTTTTGAGACATCTTGTGTTTGACGAAGCTTTCCTAGGTGGCCTTTCTTAATTTTATAAGATTTATTATTTATCCCATGTAATCAATTGCAAGAAAATTCAGACATATCTAAGAATAATGATACAGTTATGATAATAAAGGAGCACTGTTCAGTTAATCTCAGATACCCCGTGTTCTTAAAATCTAAGTTTTAAATTTCCTTTTCAGACCTAAATTAATATTGGATTTGCATCTGTATCTGTTCTGTAAGCAATCTGTAAAGAAATCGGTAAATGCCTTTCTTCAATATCGAATTCCAAAAACAGGCTATTCAGAAGAAATATGTAATCCTATATATTGTCTATTGCTATGAAATGACAAGAAGTCTATATCTCTATATTTTGTTTAGACCGCAAAAGTGAAGACATATATTCATATTATGGATGTCATAACGCCTTTCTTCAGATAGGTATTGTTTGCTTTTATCTATTTGAACTACGAGTATAGTGGCGCCATCAATAACCTTTCACAGCTACACCCGCTATGCTAAAAGAAAAAGTATATATTTTATTTTTGTTAAATAACAGGAAGAGGATAAAAGATATATTACACCGCATTTTTCAGGAAAGGGAATTAATCTCCAAAGTTGAGTGCTTGCTTCATACTACTGATAATCGCTATTGGTCATACGTATTTGATATATTAAATTCAGAAATTTAGAATGTTATAAAATTGATTAAAGTTGCTAGTATTAAAAAGGCATCAATGGTAGAAAATAATTTTTATTTGAAATTTTACAAACAGAAGCTTAGAAAAGTGTGATATATTGACTGTTTAGTGAATAGTTTCAATCTCTTTCGTCTTGTAACTGTTGATTGAGACAATATTGAAAAATATGTTTAAGGATTATATTCAGAGGCATGAAGCAGTAAATTTATAGTTCCACAATATGTGAAAAATACTATATTTTTATTTTTCATACTTTTGTTGAAATACTTGCATGTATTTGGTTCTATTTAACAATGTTAAATATTCAAATATAAAAAAAGTTAAACTCATCAATGGTTAACTTGATGATTTATTAAAGCTTTTAGATGTACCAATGTTCCTCACTTTTACATTTATGTATGAAAAATGAATTTAAAATTTGATTTTTTCTTCCTTATTTACATATGTGAATAATTAATTCATTTCACTAATGCTTATTTTTCTATTATTCTTATAAGTTTACCTCCCATTCGAAAACGAAGCTGACATTATTTTACTTGCATACTTCTCGACATTTATTTCTGAATAGAATAATTAAATCTCACTTGAACTATTTCAAAGAAATGTAATTTGATTTAAATATAGAAAATTACGTAATGATTGAATGTTTTTTTTTTTTTTTTTTTACAGAAAACTTATACAAAATAACGCAAAAGAAATTTGTAACATAGGTTATTCGAGAACAGTCCCTTGACTAACATCTGGAGTTTATTTATGAATTCATATTAAATTTTCCAGCTCCTTTCAAACCAAATGTAACGTAATTATGAAAATTTAGAAAACTTAAGAAATGGAGAGAATAGATAACAGAAGTTCTATCAAATTGAAAAAGAAAAATTTGGTGTAGTTGAAAGATAGAAAGGGAGTGAAGGATTTGTAATGTGCGCTTGGGATACTTGTTTGTATGTGTGTACTATAGGAACTAGTCTCCGACGTTTTTCTGGTCCAAATTATATCCATTGTAGATTAACTCACGAAGTAATCCAATTATCAGAGTAAGTGTAAACTTAAATATTTATAGAAAATGTTATTGTCCGAGTTGAGTAGTAGTTATTATTCGGTGAATTAGTAGAGACCATTCCGCATTTTAAAGAAATAATAAATAAGGCTTTGAAGCATAATTGACTAAATTCATGAAATGTTTTTATGTATCTATTTATAACTTAATTTTATGTAACTATTTATAACTTACTTGAGCGTAGTAGAAAATTAGAGAGCATATAATTGTGATTAGATTTATATTGAAGAAGACAGAAGGGTCAGGTAGAACAAACCCGTCACACTGGTCCCCAACATTTCCCATCTCGAGTATGAATCACAGCTGTCCTATCAATTTTTCCGGTACATACATTTGATCCAATCGGTAATGCTCACGAATTTCTGCATAGTATTCAAGAATCAATCCAACCCAGCTAAATTCCTGGTGCCCTGCCTGCATGCTTGTTTAATTACCTTACGGAAGGTGCTAAGGAGTGGTACTTTGTGAAAAGGGAATCTCTTGTGCCTGGTGTTAACAATGGATTCGAGCAATTAAAACGCACCTTAAGATTTCATTTAGAATGGTTCAAGATCGCACTCAGTTAAAAGTGGAATATTAATTGTCAAAACACCTCAATCAATCGCCACTGCATTTATTTTCCGCATATAAAAAGTTCATCAGCTACTCAATCTCGTTCTAATGGAAACGAGCATCATTCGGTACATTGTTAATTGGTTGGATACAATTATGCTGGACTTCTTTGAATTGCTCAAACAGAATAGAAAAGACAAACATGTTGGATACGACGACTTAATACGGAGCTTGCTATCCTCCTCGACCCACACCACATCCACGGGATTAATATTCTATCAAGTGCATCCGCTGAGTGTAGACAGAAGACACAACCATGTTCATTGATGGTCTCCAGTGAGACAGAATCCGAATCGACGAGGCACTTACCACAATGTGTATCCTTCATCCGAACATCGGTATCCAACTGCAAGTTCTAAGGAACAATTGCGAAATATCCGTGCTTTAAGCAACTAAGTGGAATACATCCAAATCAGCACACATTCTAAAGCATTTAGGTTTCATTAATTATATGAAGTTGCATAGAATTCAAATTTCGCACATCACCATAGTCCGGCATGATATATTTGTCGAGGCATTATGGGATACATACAGAAAGTTCTTTACTCACTGCTTTACTCTACAACAAAAGTTTTTTTTTTTCTTTTTTTCAAAAAGCGGATTTCTAATGTATCTATAAGGATGTATCCAGGAACCAAGGACAAATCTCCCCATTGAAAACCAAATTTATCTATTCTGGATTTGGAGCTGCACATAATAAAGCAAGAAACTGCAAATTCGGTCGAGAACAAAGTTATCGGTGATCCAACAAAATAAATTTCATGACGATTTCAAAGTTTTTCTAGATTTCTTCTCGGACCAACGTGGAATCATTCATGATATCTGTTATGAGATTTACAAGGATGATAAAACTCCAGTGACATTTTGGCACTACAGATATAACAGGGTTAAACAACACATAATTTATTACTACGAAAACAAAACGTTTCAGGATAGAAGTGTTATACCAATATAATCTCTGTATTCTTCCCCTATTGCGTTTTGTTGAAACACAAATGATAAACCTATCGATTCTCCAGGCGCGTACCGATTTGAGGTACATTACCGCAAATTAAATAAAATAACTATATACCCTTGCTACTCACTCCCATTGATTGCTGACCTGATTATGAATATTCTATTCTGCAATACTATATCTATTTATGATTTTGAATCTGTAATTTTGTTTTAATTGTCAGTAAATTTGGCGAATCTTTAGAAAGGGGCGTTTGTTTCACAAATTGACATTTTTGCTTTTACCCACAACTTTTTCGTGTTGTCATGTAGCGCTCAAACCTTCCAGTGGGTTATTGACATCATTCTCAAACTTACTCTACGTAAATTTATTTATGTTTATATGGATGAGGTTATCATCTTTGATGGCCAGTTCTTTAAAGAGAATATTACCCATCTATGTTCCATTTTCACATTGTTCCAAATCGCTAAGTTAACAATTAATGCAGAGAAATTCCATTTTGCGCAACATGAAAATAATATTTCCTTTCAATAATTAATAAAAATGTGATACATACCGACCCCAATAAGCACTACTCAATGTAAAAAAGACTAACAATTAAAAATACGCGATAAGTCTTAAAGTCATCAAGTATGGCAGGTTAGTACTTAAAAATTTTAATCCCATTAAGCGCATGACTCGAAGAACATGAGAAAAAGTTCCAGTTATTTCCGTGACCTCTAAATTTTCCTGATATTAACCCTGTGAAACTCAGGAAAACCCTGAGGGAGTATCTGAATAAGCACATCAAACACAGCAAGCCTCTTCAACCCGAAATCTTCCCTAGTTACTTGAGGATCTTCAATTCTTCTGGTCACAGATTCCGGTTGCCAACATCCAAATACTCATTGAGTCCTTTTCCCGTAGCCTAGCAGCTGTTTTAAAAGCAAAAGGTGGCTATTGTGAGCATATAAGATAGATGGTCATAATAATGCGACTCGGTTCTGCATAGTTACAAAGATAAATAATGAATGATTACAAAGATAATAAAGATAACTCTTAAGTAGAATATTTAAGAAAAAGTACCTACATTACAATTTTAAATCTCATTAAATATATTTAAATAAACCGACTTCTTACATATTTATCCAAATTGCATACGAAGCCCTTGTGAAGTACGCCTTATCTTTTTTCACAGTAAATATATTTCTAGTAAACACTGTGTAAAGTACGTGAAAAAAGAAATGCGTTCCCTGTTATTCAAAATCAGGGTGAAGTTAAAGATTAATTTTAATTTATTTCTAAATACTGTGTAAATTAAGATGAATACTAACTGGATAAGTTTATAGATATGCCGTATGCGTTATTGCACACACACGCGTATATATATATATATATATAAGTTTAACGTAATTAATTTATACATTCATTTAATCAACATTTATACATGAAACATTAAAATAGTTATACACTTAACATAATCCTTTCACATATTTTACATTAACGCACTAACCATTTTATCAGTTATATATTCAGCACAAAATTCATTTGTATTCTTAACATTATAACATCTATACAATTAATACAATCCATTTAAACATTCAACTGTAGTACATCTAATATTATAACTTTTATACAATTGGGAATAACTCATTTATATATTCAGTATTAATATATTCAACATTATAACAGGAATAAATTTAACATACGGTATTTATATATGTATCATTAATATTAAACTTTTAAATGTGTTTTAAATGTTGTCAAAATAAAATTAGGAATACAAATATATTGCTCCTTTAACCAAAACACTAAAAATATTTTTATCATTTCGAAGATAATATCTGCTTAGAATGGAAAAAACACATGCAACCGAGTTCTGTAATCCAGAAGTAATAGATTCTCTTAATAATTCTGATATTTGTTTTTTCAATCAAGAGATTTTACCATAAGATATTGAGCATTTTCACTTCAAAAAGGCAGCTCAATATTTTTTTTTATTTTATATTCTAAAAAAATGTTCTTCTCTCTCCAACCCGCGTAATTTTAGACATTTTTACAGCTAATTTAGTGTAATAATTCTAATAAGAAATTAAATTAATAAAAAAACAACATTGATATGCTCTAAATCCCGAGTAATATATAGTGTTTGTGCAATATTATGCATTATTCCTATATAATACAATTTTCGTAACGTCCAATAACGATGTTGTATCGGGAGCCTTTACTCGACAATCTATTGATAGAACTATTGAAGCTTTTCTATAAATAAAATTGTTATGTCGAGGAATAAACTTGAACTGGGGATTCTAGCAATTCAACTAGCGTAGCAATGTTAAATCGTCGCAAGTGATCGTTACGTTTCCAATTCCAAGTTCTTGATGTTTTAAACAAGCAACATTTTGTGTATGATAGTAATTTTCATTGCTCAAAATCTAATTTAGTTATGATGCCTCAACTTCAGAATAAAGGATTCGACAGATCAAAATTAAGTTATAAGTCAATGAATAATCAGATAGGCAAAGCTGTAAACTGCATTTATTTTGCGTAAGAATAATCAAAGTAAGTATTTTTATTACGATTATGGATTTGTAACCAACTCCGTTTTCAGTAACAGATTAATTATAAATTTTATGTTTTTCAGAAACATCAAAAGTAAATTCGATGCAGGAGCAATACTTATTTCCTAGGTTCGAGGGCAATATCAGCCTACCGTCGATCACTTAACCTTCTGGCAATTCTGTAGTGGGAGCTAGAATCTTCCAATTCCTCGCAGCATTTAAACACGTCCAATTTCTTTATCTTATACTCTGCTTTCCTATTCACTACATTTCTGATATGTATAGCAATGCTTCTTCGCATAAATGACCAGTTTATTCCCAAGTCGAGTTTCTAAAATCAAATAATTTTATAAAGTTGTCCAACAGATTAGTTAATGGGGAAAAGTGCGACAAACGTGATACATTACAATGAAGATAATATAAATATCTGAACAGAAGGGAATCAAATGGATCGTCACAGAAGGGATTCAATTGGTTACATTTAATTACAATACTAAGCAATTAACATCCTAATTCATTTCGATTAATCCTTTTGCTCTTCCGCTGAACTTTACGTACATCTAATTTTTTTTTTGAGCATCGGATCTTTTGAAATAAATCAATATTTAAATATTCTTTGAAACAAAATTATATCACATATTTTTTTTCCAAATATGTGTAGATTTGAAATATATAATTTTACTCGGTGATATAAATTGAGTTGTACCTAAAACGAATATTCTCATTAAAATGATATTTGAAAGTACAAAGGGTGTACAAATGAAAAGGTACGGAACGTCGTAACAACGTAACCGTTTGCATTTTTGCCTCTGCCACTGTGGGAGAACGTAGGAAGACATCTAGGGATGAGAATAAAATGACATGACAATGAAAACAGAGCGTGAAAAAGGATTGAGGTATACATGAATGAGTTAGAAAAGGGAAGAGAAGATGCGCAGAAGGAGGGAGAAGCGGGGATAGGAGGGAGAGACAGCAAATATTACTCTGAGTAGACGGGAGTGACGTAGAATGAATGACGTAAGGATGGAGGTGGGAGAAGGATATTACGGCGTTCACACTGTAAAATTCGAGAATTGAGGAGCAGCGAGCCGTTATCTGATTTCTGACGGCGGAAGGTGTTGAACCGGCCGCTATTCATCGCCGGATGGTGACCGTATACGAGGAAGACTGTGTGTCCGAAAAGTCACACATGCAGAACTGGCCAAGCTCAAGTGGGAGCAGCTTGACCATCAGCTCTACAGACCAGACACGTCGCTCTGCGATTTCCACGTGTTTGGTTCCCTGTAAAAACATATGAAAGGAAAGCGCTTTAATTCGGACGATGAACTCTAGGACGCTGTGAAGGACTGGATCTCGTCACGGCCGCAGGTCTCGTCACGGCACGAAACATTGAACGCAACAAGGATAATTTATTAACGTATCAACAATTAAAATAAATGAAAATAAGCAAAGGAAACAGAAGGCGATCTGACAGCTAGGGGAGCAAAAAGGGAAACGGTGTCATCAGATCAAAGTCAAGGTTGAACCTGCAGATTAAATATAAGATCAGACTGAAAATCACTTACTTAGACTTGTTCTTTCACACACAGGCGGACTGTCTCCCCCTAACAACTGGTCAATTTGCATAATGGTAATGTCTCTAGATGCCCCAAAGGCGTTCTAAACTTCAAAGCGATGTGTTAAAATCAAACATACCTTAAATCATTAAAATGAAAATTAAGGGCTTTGGGACAACATTTTAAATAGACCTAAGTTACAAGTTAAGTCACGTGTTTGCCGACATCATTGGCGCAGGTAATTTAATCTTCACAGATTAGAAATTATTCCCTACTTTGCATTTGCATACCTTATTTTCCTCTAGGTGTTATTTTTTTCTGACAATGAGAGTAAACAATACACATTATTTAGAGCGATTTTAGTAAAATTTTTGCCGTTGGAAGATTAATCTATACATATTATCTGCGAAAACAACAGTAACCTACTACTATATTTTTATAGCCGTACATACAGCAGAATATTACCCTAATAAATTAGTATTAAACTATTCTTATTTTCAATATCCACACATCAAAATTTAGGATAGATTTTCCTTTTAAACTGTGTTTAAGCATTTTTTTTTATCTTTTCAATAGTAATAAAAGCATATGCGTTTTTAAATATAGTACGAGGGGGATATATCAAGTACTAATATTTGAAGACATATGACATCATAAATGTAAACTATTATTACTAATGAGTGCTGTCATTTATGTAATGGAACCAAAAGTCTTTCGACATTGATACTTAAGTTAGTTTTAATTTAGCAGTTATTTGTGGCCAGAACAAAATTTGATTCCTTCCGTGTTGAGTTTTGTATGTCATTTAGCATTTGGTTGTCACCCTCCGTGATACCTTCATTCTTATGCGTTGTAAGCCAATCAAAAATTAAAGAGTTTTGTGGATTCCTGTAAATCTGCTTCAAAAAAAAAAGGTGAAGATGATCTCATAGGTCGTAAAAGTTAGACCGAATGATTTTGAGATGTGAAAACCGCCATGAAAACGAATACGTGAGACTTAAACGTCTGTCTAGTGACTTTGATTCTTCCTAAACACAAACCATTCACGATGCAATGAGTGCCATGTCTTGGACTTTCTCAGGACTTATTTAGAGAAACCCATATTTGAATTTCTCTCCAAATCTAAATCATAAATCTACAACATTTTACGATTTTGAAAAATCAGAACTTAAGAAATGTTTAATTTTTAAGCAGCTAAAAATTATATATATATATATATATATATATATACCCATGAAATAACTGTTTTATCCCTAATGCAATCGGAAGAATTTTTTTAAAAATAATATCTGAACATTAACAGAAACGGGCCTCGTAAAAGTTAAAACGAGAGTTAACTTTACGGGGCACGCAAAGTTAACTCACGAAATCGCTTAACTTGAGATTTTAACAAAGCTACTTTTTCATGAGATTCAGATAAACATTTTTAGATTATGTTGGGATTCACAGATATTACCAGGTATTAATGATTTGTTTTATTTATCATAGGCTAAGCATACTCTGGAGCTCCAATTGCAATCACAAACTTATACTCTGAATGAAAGAAATTAGAAACGCGGGGGAAAATGTCAAATGGACTCACCTAAAAACGAACAAAAAAATGATACGCATGTTCAGAGTAGGAATCTTTTAGCAAACTAGAATCCGCAAGTTTCCTTGATTGTAAAGAGCAGAGGGAAGATAAAGTAAAACTAAATAGCAAAAGATAAAAATTCGACTCACTAAAGAGAGAAAGTAAATTAAGGAAAGGAAGACTGAAAAAAATGTTCTCTCTCTATCGCTTTGAAAGTTTAGAGTAAGGAGATGATCGATCATTTTAAAACTGCTAAAATAATCCTGTATTTTTTTTTTTTTTTTTTTTGGATTTGAATGTTTGGATTAGGTATGAATAATCCTTTCAAGGAAATAGAAATGCGTAATTTTCAAGTATTTGTAAGAGATTATTTTGAAAATATCGCGGTCCGTTAGATTAACTATTTGTTCAACCATTTTTATAAGTATAACTGTAATAGTTATTAAGATAATTTTCTTTCTTTAGAGGTATTTCCTTAATATTTAAAATAATGTCCACAAAATATAACCTATCTATAAATTCATGTAGATTTTGGAAGTAATTATTATCTCTCAATTTATATTAAGCTTGTAACCAGTGGTTAGCTTAAGAACTCTCAATTTAGTTTGTATGGACACTGGATACCACGAATTTAAGAGCTCCGGATTTTATCCTATTTTTAATAATTTTATAACGAAAGTAAATTTATGGATAAACACAAATGATTTATGAATTAAAAGGTGGTTCAGTACTTAAAAGGACGAGAAAGCGGAATCAACATTTTATGAGAACATAACATTTCTTTTTATTTTCTTCTTCACTTTTCCGAACGACACAGTTTCCTCAGGAATTCTAATGTCCACAGCATCAGAGACAGACATTTCCTTGATGAATTGTCTGTCCAACCGTCTGGGGATAGTCGATGGTCATTTCTTTTTCTTTTACTTGGGATCAGAGAGTGTTCTTTCTTCCTCCTTTCCTGTCTGTTTTGTTTTTTCTCCAATCTCTTTTTTAGTGCTGAGGAAGTTGAAAATAGAAAAACAGATTAATCTCTATTTGCTTCATAGAAAAAGGAAGTTATCGATGGTACAGGTGAACAAAGAATACCTACTTTGCTTGCAACTTACAGTGTTGAAAGAAACAATAGAAATAGTTTATATGATTCATATAAATATTACGTTACATCGATAATGAAGTGGGTGACTTGATTATAGTGATACGGAAACTCTCTCCAAGTATTATCTTTATTGAGTGATTAATGTTAGAATATCTAACTTCTGACAAATTAAGTTAAACATTATACCACTCGAACGTACAGTGATTAAACTAAATTCCGAGAGAGAATTCCTGCTCTTATAAAATTGATTTGCAAATTATCATACCCCTTTGTGTTCCAAATGATTTATTTAAACATCTTAAAGATGTTACAGACGAAAATCTAAACCAATCACCTGAAAAGGAGGAAGCTATCGAAAGATCATTTGTGTATTTACTTGCCTGTTTGTAGATAATAATTTTTTAATTCAATATTCTTTGTTCACAGTTCTTAAGTTACAGACCTACCTTAGGAGCACTTTTATTCAAAAAAAAATTGTGAAACCCTTATGTTCTTAGTTATAATGGTCTATAATGGTGAATTCAAAAGTCATTTTCATTAGCTTTATTTTATGTTTCAAATTTTAGTCATACTTGGTTAAAATTTAGTAAAAACTAACATTTATGCTAAAGTTCATGTAACAAATTTTAATTAATACATTTCACTTTTTGTTTCAACAATATATATCATATACAAATATCTGTGTAGTGAAGTATCTTAAACTTCCTGAGTTATGCCAAAACTTATAAACACAACATGATTTTACAAAAACATCACATCACATTTAAAAATAGCCTAAAATCCAACAGTCATACAAATAAAAGCTGTCTTCAGATTCACAACCTGTATAGTAATCAGAGCATTGTGGTACAATTTCATTCATAAAATACTTTATAGAATGAGATTTTTTAATAAAAATCACAGTTTTCAGAAAATGCAGAAAATGCCTTTCTTTCTAGCTATCCTAGAAAAATGAAAACCATTTTGAACAAGCATCATGTGATAATACCGTAAAGAATCTTTACAAATTGGTTATTTTTATTGACTGAGGTTCTGTCTAAAATTTGTTTTAAATTTAAGTATCTGTAGTTTATATTACGCATATAATATTATATATATATATTATGTGTATGTAGTGTGCGTGTGTGTTCTTAATGGATATCCATTCTTCGCATCGGTTAATGTTTAAAACTCAACAAAATTTCATCAAAGAGAACTACCTTTAAATGTTTTCATGAACGTGGAAGAAGAAAAATATAAATATCATTAAATGAATCTGAGAAAAAATTTGTGGCCGCGGTAGCCTGGTGGTCATGGTTTCTGAATCGTGGCCGGCGGTTTTCGCTCAGTCGTGAGTACGCTCCTTGGTCGCTAAAGACCCGCCGTGTAGCCGGGGCTGATGCATGTTAAATCTGTCGGAGCCCAAAGTCCTCCGGTTGGTATGGTATGGAAGCTAGGATAGGGGGTGCTAGCTCAGATGTCGTCCTCGTAACTTGACCGAAGTTCAAAATTACTGGGTCCATCACCAACAGCTCTCGTGTTGCTTCTAAAGCGACGTTAAAACTTAATGAAAAACTAAAACTAAGAACAAAGATAAGTAAAGTCACACATAGACTACGACGTTATACTTGTATTTGTTGGAAATATACGAGAAAATCTTTTTCACCTGGATTTTAATACATAGCAATTTTTCAGAACTAAAGGGTAAAACAAACTTGATGCCCTATCTTTAATTCAAAACCCATAGAAAAATAGATTTCAGTTGTGTGCTTATCTTTAAAAGTGATTCTTATTTGCATAGTGTTTCGCTTAGAGTTTTGTTTCTTATGACATCGGGTTCCGTGATCTTCTTGTCTAAAGCAACTTTATTTAGGCTGTAAGGAGATGATGTTAACATGGCTTAAGCGTCGAGGGGTATTGGAACGTAATTTAATTGTAGCAGTCTAGTGTTTAATATGTAATCAATAGCTAATATTTGATTAATGTTTAGTTTAATTATTGTTTCCAAGATTTACCATTTTATGTTTGCTTTAAAAATTTCATGTTAGTTATTTTCAGACTTTTATATCTTTTGTATTTCATAACTGCGTTTTGAATCACAGTGAAAACGAATGTGGATTTAATTCAATTGTTATTATAATTTCATCACTATGATCAGAAATGTGGTTAGCAGTGTGGAAATCTTAAGTGAGAGCGAATTGGGGGAGAGGGTCATCACATACATTCATATATATATATATATATATATAATGATTTGGAAAATTTTAATTGAATTGAATAAAGCAAGTCTAAACCAAGTTCTAACTCAGTTGTATTTATTGCGCGTTGCTGAAGGTACAACTCCACCGTTTGATTGTACACCACTAGTGCACAGAAAAGCCAGAAGAGGAAGAATTTTCCCATTTAGTTTTATAGAAGGGATTTTTCTTTTTAGACGTAATAGATCACTTGATACAGGTGTAGGGAGTCTTAGGCACTTTAGCTGTAGACAGAAAGACTAGTAGGTATTAACCATATAGGTCTGAATCTTCAGGAAAAGCTGATTTTGAGCTTTTAAGAGCACGTAACTACATAAATTAAAGATAAAAATGAATGGTATCAGGAAATAAGGAGGAATAATTTACTTTTAAGTGAGCGAAGGGAAAATTTTGGAAATTAAATTATATATTACTCAGTGAAACTATAACAAATTAAAGTTAAATCATTATATATATATATATATATATATATATATATATATATATATCATCTCGTTTACTTTGCAAACGAATTTGAATTAAGAATATTTCATGAAGCGAACTTTGAGTGATTGAATAATCATGCCATATATGAGTGGATCATCTGCATTTCATTATAGAAATTCATCTGCATTTTGGAACTGCATATATTAATCAACTCATTATTCAATAATGGGCTGATTTATCACAATTTTACTTAAAATAATTAAGGAATTTAAATAATGAACTGAATTAATCAGCGCAAAAGGATGTGAATGAAAGCCATAACTATGTTTTAATTACGCTATATAATTACAGTTTTTTGAACACTTCTTAGGTAGTTCGTAATTCTTAAACTTCAAATGAACTTGATTTTCAATGAATTGATGCTTTTCGTCGTTATTTTAAATGAACGCTTCTGCCTGGACTTTTAATTCTAATATGATCAATTTTCGATCATAGAGAGGCAAAAATATTTCTATTAAGAGTAATTAATCGAATTTAAATAAACTATTCCTTGTATTCATTAACTGAAGTATCACAAGTTACTAATGGTATGGTTAACTATCATTAGTTGAATTGAGGAGGATTGGAATGAATGTCATACTAATTTGAAACATAATTTAACATGCAACTGAATAATAAAATGAAAATATTTAACTGCATTTTATACGAGCGTTAAACAGGAATTATTGCATGAAAACCTAGAAAATAAAAGAATCTTTAGGTTTGAAGGAAATGTTAAAATATTTCGTAATTTTATACTTGTGTGAAAAAGTAGAAATATTATTTTTTGTAGAAATGAAAGTTCAATTTTTATTATGTACGAAAGTTCTCTAACAACGAGATTTTCATCTTTACAGATTTATATGCTTTAACGAGACCAAGAAAAATGGAAATGAATTTTTAAAATTAATTTACATGAACATATTAACTTTTTATTGATCTTATTATAAGTATTTAATGAAATTATTTAAAACGTATTTCATCGCATTGGAATATACTTATATTTTCTTTTTGGAATAAAATTTACCAGCTTTCTGAATATTTTTGATATATTCATATGCATAAAAATTATACAGTTTACTTTTAATGTTTTTTAGCAGTTTATATTATAATAAATCTAGCCTCTTTTTAATACTACAAGATTATCAATTTGGAAAAATTATGACAAAAAAGGTGTACAATAATGTCTAAATGTCTCAGCTCAGGCACAACCAGAGTAACTAGTTCTAATGATCGTTTAAATATCGTGAAAAACCTCAATTATTTACTAATTTTAAAGGTTATTGAGAGTTTCTCAAAGAAATATCAAAGGAATTTATTTTCAAGTACTCATTTATTTTTAAAAATAAAAGGTTTTAAAATTCCTTGAAGGTATATAGTTTTAATATCAAAAATTTTCTCTTTGTTTCGTGATTGTATCATAATTAGAATAGATTTTCAGTTGAAAAATTATTTTGTAGTTATTATAAAGCTGCTACTGCTAACGTTAGAAACCGTTTTATATTCGGTGGAATCATATTTAACGTGTAATAAACATTGTTACTTTTCCTACCTTGAAAGTTGACCGAATTTGAAATTTATCTACATGCGCATATTTATCTCACATAATTTCTGAATACTACTCATGAAAGGGAATTTAAAAGATAAGCAATTACCTATTCATTAGTTTCACGAAATTAATATATGAAGCGATTGCTTATAGTATCATCTCTTTTGAGATTAGTTGATAAAACTTGCTTAAGTTTCCATTTCGGAATTATAAAATAAAAGTTTTTGAATATTAGGGTATCAGAACTCTTTTATAATTAATTTCAGTTAATTCTTTTCTTTTTTTAGAAAACTGTTTTCCATGTTTTATCTATAAAACATAAACTTTAAAACTAAACTCCATAAACTCACGGAAAACAACATTTATATTCTTATACATTACCAGTATGACATTTGTTTATATTACAATAGATTTTAAATGAAATGATCATTATTTAGCATTAACATTGTGTTATAATTTTTTTTTACTTAAATATCGGTGAAAGCTTTTTATTATCATCTCACTAAATACAAAGGATTAAATAAACAATTTTTAATTTATATTAACTTAAGAAATGTTATGCATCAGCAAATTTAAAATTATGCATATCTAACACATTAAACAAACGATGAATTTTTTATTAGCATTTTTATGTTATGAAAAAAAATCGAATATCGTTAGTTTGAACAACACGGAAACAAAAGACCTTTCTACACATAAGAACCGCATCATTATTTCGTTAATCATTGTAATTACTTAAATGAGAGAGAGATTTAATAAGTATTTGTGAAATTATATTTTTTTTTCTCTTTTGAAATAGCTATTAAAAGAAATAACAGACGAAAGCAAATCTAAAGGCATTTCATTCGTAGTAATAGATTTATTATTAAAATGTAAGACACACAGATAAAATATTAACAATGATCAGGAAAGAATTCGTGTCGAATATATTATTCAGTCTTTATTGATGGATTTTACATATAAAATTGTATTTCCACTTCTGCTTTTTTTTTTACAAATGCAATATATATATATATATATATATATATGTGTGTGTGTGTGTGTGTGTGTGTGTATAAGAGTAATATTCTCATTTTTATACAAATTTTAATATTCGTCAGAATAGAAGGAAAATTGAGTTTAAAAAAGTTATTTTTTGTTGAGTTTAAATGATTAAATTCTTAATGTACTATATATATATCTTATTTCTATTTCAATTTATCACATTTGTGTTTTTGTTACATATATTTTTAAGTTTTCATACTTTGTTCTATTGAAAACTGTGACTTGAGAACTGTTTTGATCATGTACACTTTTTAAAATGTTTTATGTTTGTTAAAAGAACTATGCATTCACGAAACGTACTTGAGAAGAAGAAGATTATTGTTAGTTACTGTGCATGTAGCGCATAAATAAGAAATCATAAGAATTCTTAAATAAAATATAAAAAATCGATAACTAATTATTGTACACGATAATGTCCAATTAAAGGCTTACTTTTCCACAACTGGAAAACATTTTAAATTTAAATAGAGATTAAAATCATAAACTAAAAAAGAAATTTTTTCCAATCAAAATTTTACTAAATATTTTAAATTTTAACCTATAGAAAACTTAATTCCTTATGTGTTTGCGTGTGTGCTATAAAGAAGTGAACATAATGGATATAAACTTACAATTTAAAAATACCACAAATATAGTCTGCCAAGGAAACTAAATGTAATATATAACGATAACCGATTCTAGCATAAAACAGTTGCCAACTCGATCATAGGTCAATTGCCGTCTCATGAGTAGAAATACTACTGTTGAGGGTGGATAATATTTGCCACCAATTTGTAGCAATTTCAAATCTCTAACGTATTCGAGGGCGTTCCATGTTCTTACTGATCGAATAATCCTAACTTTAGCTTTCCTGCTTCTGGTGTAAGTACCATTGGAGAAATCCTCTGTGTCTTAATTGATTCTCTTACTCATGTTGTAGATTAACTAGTTTGTTTTTCAATTAAAATCCGTATAAACTCCTCCTAGAAGCAAACGTTGAAATAAAGAAAATACACTCTATCACAAAAATATATGCACGCGGAAGAAATTGAGTCTCAATTTCAAAACTCCACTTGTATGTATTGTGAGAAGATACAAGGGAATATAACAAATTCAAAATAAAAGATAGTTTTATTAACCAGTTCAAGACCAGCGTAAGGAGAACCACTTCCCCAGGCCTGCGCACTCTAAAAATGCACTCACGTACAGGAACTCCCGATTCTCTTCGTTAAGCCTAGTTTCATGCAAAATTATCCCTGCGATTAATGCTATGAAACTTACAGGTTATTATCATTGATAGTATCTAAATATACGGTAGTAAAAGTTTTGTGATATTTTAAAAAATAATTATTTATTTTAAAGAAATTATATTCATTTTGATATATATTATATATATATATATATATAGTTATGAAAAGAACAATATAAATGACAAACCTTTACTTAAATTTGAGAGTGTTCGAGAACTGAATTAAAAAATATATAAAATAAATTAAATAAAATTATTAAATGATATTTAAAACTATGAAAGCAGAAGATACATTTCGAAACACTGTTCAGGGCAAAGCCCTATGTTGCAAACTTTGCATTAATAATATGTCAGCCTGCGTTTTTTTTTCTTTTAGGAACCTTTTCTGCACACAGCACATTATCTTCTAGACTTTTCAATCAGATATTTCAATTTTTTCCTTATGATTGCAAAGATAAAACTGATCCAGAAACATACAAAATACCATCTTGAGAACTATAAGACTACTCCTAACCCTTACTAATAAATATTTCATCATAGCCCCCTCTCCGTCAAAATTTAAAGAAAAACCCAGTGCGCAGTAAATAACACCACTTTCAATCCAAGCAATAGAAGCGAACAAACGCAGTCGTGTTTAAATTTTCAAATTCCCCCAATCCAGCAGCAGAAACAAAAAAAAAAAAGAAGAAGAAGAAGAAGAAAGAAATTGGAAACAAAAACGATTATTGACGGTCAACACTCTGTAGAACGATATTTAAAAATTTTACGAACTTCAACCCCCATCTAATGACCATTAAGAATTCAAATAAAAAGTTCCAAATTGAAATCACACCAGTGTGATCATGGGTCCAGCGGCACGGAAACACCCTTCATATATACGATACCGTGGTCCATGAAGGGATAATTGTTCGACCACGTATACGTGATCATGGTTCTGAACGGGTTAAGAAGTCGTGATTTGGAAAAGTTTACACGTCTGTAAGAACCATGGAATATATTAGGTTATATATGACCCCCACAATAGATTATGTAGCTTCTGGTGATGTCACTAAGAAGGTGCACGTAGCGAAGACAAAAAATGATGGCTGTTTTGTTGTAAATCGAGTAAGGGAAAGACTAGACTGACACAGAAGTCAGTGGAATAATAACTTTCAGCTTCCTGTTACAATCACGATGATAATTATTAAATCAATATTTTTAGGAGCTTTTAAGTGTGATCTGAGAATAAGTAGAGGGAAGAAACGAACGCCTCTCAACCACGCGATTTACTGGCGCAGCTGGTAAGATCAGCGAAATAGAAGGTAGGCAACCTTTCTGAATATCGAGACAAAATCATCCAATTTCATATTAATTTCGCTAGGTTCGTTTTGGGCTCCGAGGTGCTAAGAATTAGGATTTCCATTTGAGTAACGAAGAAAACGAAGAAAAGATTAATGACGCTTCGAGAAATTTAATTTTAAACAGTGAAAATTACAAAGAAGATGCGGATTTTGTAGAGCAGTTTGTTGCTGGTGTAATTTCCAAGAGAAAATTGAACGAGGAGAGTCAAATCAATTAGATCGAAAAAAGAATAGTTTAGAAAAAGTAAAATCGAAGAAAAACTCGAACTGGAACAATTATATTTAGAGAAAGTTAACCTGGAATGTGCAGGCAATATTTCAAAATAATAGTGAGACAATAAATTGTTACGTAGAAAAACAAATTCATAATATATGCACGTTTTATTTATCAGTATCAAAGAAATCAAAAAGGGTGAAATTTAGTTTTCGCGTCTCTAGAAAGGGCTTATAATATTAAAAAAATTCCAGTGAAATTTAAAGGAGAAATTTTGTTAACTATTTTACGTGAGACAGAAGTGAATATGTATTAAAAATGAAGAAATAAATGATTATCAAAAAATGAAAATAGCTGTTCTGAAAAAAATTAAGCCCATTAGCCCGTTTGTAAAATGTTCGTTAAACTAGACGTAAGTTAAATGATACTCGCGTCTAATTTACCTCAATATTAGCGACTGGATATTGTGCATCCGGAGAGGAAGAAAAGAGAAGACTGTTTTTTAATAAAATGAGAAAGATACAACCGAAGCTGAAGTCAACGGAATCATATCTCTCAGCTTCCTGTTGCAATCATGAAGAAAATTATTAAATAAATTATTTTTAGGAAAAATGTCGCTTAAGTGTGATTTGAGTGCTGAGGGGAAATATAAACCTCTCGGCCTCAGAACCTGCAATAGATTATACCAACACTTTAAAACAGGGCCTTCATTTAGAGATATTCCAGGACACCTAGGTTGCCTTTCCAATACGTCCTAGACACTCTCGATTAGTGAGTGATCAATTGAGTGGGTAGGCCATAGGAGAATGTCTTATCCTCGAAGACAGTGTTCAGAGTATCGGGCAGTTTGTAGCCGAACATTGTCTTACTGGTAAATGGCCTCTGGACGACATGATTGCATAAACATTATGTCTAGTAAAATATATAAATGGAGCGTTGTTTGAAAATAGATCGATATTAGAAATTAGTAGTTTTGATTGTAATATTGTATCTATAAATTTTCTTGCATTCAGCGTCGTTTCAATTAGCTGCAGCTAACTTACACCATCTGTTGATACTCAAGCTCTTCTGCTTACGCTTACAGGACCCTTTTCATTTGGCTTAACACAATCTCGATGTAACTTCTTATCTATTCTACGTCACACATATTTTCGATCATCACTTTCAAATTAGAATACATTATTCTCATCAGATCAAATAATGTGTTTCCTTTGGCCATATGTGGTGTTAAGGGTTCTTCGACATGCGAAATATAATTATCATTTAATCATTTAAATCATTCTATATAACTGTAATATTAATTATTTAGTCCATTTTTTAGAGTAGAGTGTGAGGCCGGAATAGCCTAGTGGTCATAGCAGCAGACCCATACCCAGCGGAATTCGGTGAGTCGTAAGCTCCAGGTTTAATACCACTAAAGACTCACCTTGTAGCCACGCTGACGTACGTTAAATCAGTCGAGACATAAAGTCCTTGCATAGGTGTAGTGTCGAAGTTAGGGGGTGGAGGCCAGCTCAGGTGTAGTTCTCGTCACTTGACTGAGATTCAAAATTACGAGGTCCATCACAGATAGCCCTCCTGTTGATTCTAGTGCGACGTTAATAAATCCTGGTCAATTAATCAATTAGTATTTTTTTTTTCTTTTTAGTTGAATATATGGACATGAATTCTGAGACATTCAGTGGTATCCCTTGTAAGAGACACTTCTATTTATGAGGGGAAATAATTGTTCCTGTGGTGCTCCTCATTGGAAGGAATTACTGCATTTGTATTCATGTACTTTTTTAAAAAGGTATTCGTTAAATATATATAAATATTCTCCTCATATAACAAACAATGTACAAAAAACAGTGAATGAACGTTTTAAATAATATCTTAGTACATTTTCTTTGAAATAAATACAAAACTTTATAATTGAGGATAATTTAAGTTTTTTCTTCTTTCTTTTTCCATATAAAATTATTTCATAAAATATATGTATTAATCAGAGAAAAAATATTTTTAGATCTCCATATGTAGTGTTATCCTTTATGGAAGCATAGCAAATTTAGAAGTATATAATGTAATAGTTTCCTTTAAAATAGTTCTTAAATGCAAATACTTGTACTACTCAAAAATCATGTCTATGTCCAACTAAGGATACGAAAGTACTTTTTCACTTAAAAATTACTTTTATAATTCAACAGAATGATTAAGATATTAATATTGGGCAGACAAATAATCTAAGCTCAACTAATAATTTTAAAAGATATATATCACAAAAATACGGATACTTAAGCGCGATGTTGAACTATTCCTCGCACATTTCTGTAACCTTCATATGTTCTTTCTCCTACCCATTTTTTTTCTAGCCTTACAGAACATTAAAAATTGGAATACGACTAGAACGTACATCAGAAGAAGTAGAACAGTCATAAGGCTTGCAAACTTAGTCTTTTGTCTAAAATTTAATAAAATTTTTAATTTTTTTTAAAAATCAAGCTAACATGAACTATTCGCTATTTCGGATGATCTTAGTTTTCTTTCTTCAAGGTACATAATTTTATCCTTCTGTTATCAGCAGCTTTTGTGCGCTTTTTCTTCTTTTTGACCATTTTATTTTCTTATAACGTAAATTAAGTCACATGTGCACCTATGTTAAATTCAGTTTAAGCTCATGAAGTAGCCCCGGTAGGCCGAGTGGTCAGACTTCGTAAGAAAATTTTTTGTTTACAAAGCTGCCAGAGAAAAAAAACAGTAAATAATCAATAGATACTGCTTATAGGTTACGGAAACTAAAACACGAAAATGCTTCAAGTTTTCTTTTTTTTATTTGGACGTTAAAAATAGAGGTAACTTTGCTGATTCCAAAGATGTATTACTTATGAGAATTTGACATATATAGCGATCGAAAATTTAATTTTAAATTTGTAAGCGAACGTGACGAAAATGCACTATGAATTCAATTTTACTTCGTGGAAAGCCTTTTTAGCGTTACAGTTTTGAATATGCTTCAATATGGATTCGGAAAACGAAAAAAGCTAAGATGAAGCTTCATTTCGTCTAGTATTTTTCTTGACACGCGGTGCAGACCCTGATTTTTCTTTTAATACGTTTCTTGAAGCATAACTCCAAAACGTAACAGCTTTTTTTTTATCAAAAATTTCTTATTGAATTCAATATGGAGCATTGAAAAGTGTCTGAAGAGCCAACAATATGTTACGTGGGATTCCCACCATTCGTTTTATCTTAGACGCCCGTTCTATATATAGGAGTTTCGCTTACAGAAATGAGTTTGAAATCTGAATCACTATTCTCTTCACCATTCTGTACTTTTCCTCGTGCGGATGAAAAATAGCTTAACATTAATCAATATTCTGTTCTTTTGAACGAAGTTTTGAAAAAAAAAAAAAATAGCTGTCAGACACGTGCAATTACGAATCCTTGAAACAATGTGCCTGACTCACTTTCACCTACAATGGCCCTGAAAACAAGGGCATGTGCGAATAATGGTACAAAAAAGAGCCGAGGATAAGTAACCAGGATATTTAAATAGCAGATGGCTAAAATCTCTATGGCGGTCTTTTTGTCTACTTCGATCATTCTAATAAGAACGAATTTATAGCTCATTATATACAACAATAAAGAAAAAAAATCTGAAATTTTTAAAAACTTCAAAATTATGATAAAGTTCGGGAAATTTCAATGATTTGTTATAAAAGTTACAGAATAAATTCTTCTCAAAGTGGCTTTGGGATCAAAATGACCGCTTCCGTCGTTATAGTGTCAATAGAAAGTCAGTCAGGGATGGCAGTTATTTCATTCAAAGCTATGGATTTTGAGAGTTCGATATCTGGATTAGAGCATGTGGGGATAAAATTGATATGGGAAATTGATCTTGAAGATTAATATTACAAATGATACTTTGGTGCATATAAATCGAGTCCGTGTCTCTATTAGCACTTTGGAAGTAGCCTCCGATTTACCAAGTAAATTAAATTATTGTAAGTGATAATTCAGCATTAAAATAGCCGTAAATTTATGTATCTTTTTTCATAAATTAAACCATAGTTTCAAACATGAGCAATTATGTAAAACCAATTAATAGTCAATATTTGTATCAATAGCTAGAAGTCGTGTGCTTACTTTTAAGTACATTTTGCATTAAGCCAATCTGCCCTTTTAATGTTTTTATAAGTACTTATGAAAATAATGCTACATACATTGGACAAAATCATCATTGTAAAAGTTGAATTTTAAAAAAATTAAAATTTTAAAATTTTATTCCACAACTTGTTTTAAGTTTCCCTGAATTTTTATACAAAATTTGAGTAATACGTGAATTTTTTTGAGTATTTAAAAGTAAAAATATTACATTCACTGTTAAGAAAATAACATCCAATGTATAAAATATTAACACTATCGATGAATTAAAATTTTGGGAAAATGCATTGGGTTCCTAAAAAAACACATTTTGAGAAAAAATCAGATGCAAATATCTTTCAGTATGGGGTGATATATTATGACTATTTATTAATGTCACACTGAGATCATCAGTCCGGACATAAACTGGCACCTTCCTCTCCAAACTTCCAAACTACGCTAGTAGAATTCCTTTGGACCTCGACCAGGTTTAATTAGCATCAGGCCCTCAACACTGCGGATTTGTAGTGACATCAGGGCTCGAACTTATGACTACGAAATCAACAACGAGGGTGAGTCTTGGACCATGAGCGCTAGGTTACCACAGCCACTCATTATGGCGTGACTCGATTGTCTATAAAATTAAAATTAGTTTTCGAATGTTACATTGATCATAAATTATACATCTACTGAAACAGGAAGTACCTCCTATTTTTTAACTGCAAAACAAAAAAAAAATGAAGCTCTTTATGCATTTTAAATTATATACTATAGAATGTTAAAAGTGACTAAATAAAATGTTAAAATTAATATTTGAGTTATCAGGGATATCGATATATGGTTTTCATTTTAGAGTAGTATAGATGGATACAAAAGATTCCTATATGCTTGTTTTATAATTAAATAATAAAACAGTTAAGAAATATACAATGCAAAAGAAAGAGGTAATAAAATAATTTAATAATTTGACATAAATTGTCTTCAATATTTTGTTATTTATATATAACAAAAGTTTAAAATAATTTTGAGAAAAAAATATATTATCTTTTGTTTGCCATTCATTACATAATCTTTAGGCTGTAATACAAATAATAAAAAAGAAAACTTATGATTTAATAAAAACTAATGGCTGCTAAAAATTTTTGTTACTATTTTAAAATAAAAGGCGACAGTGTGTGAGTTATGAGCTATTAAACTGTCATAATAACAATTGTTTAGATGTTTCCTCCTTTAAAAAGGGAATCAGACCGTTAAATTATTTTATTTACAGAAATAATGTCTTTTTTTTGCAATCCTGATTAAGTTTGCATAAAATATGCATAGCAACTTGTTTTGCCTTTATTAGATTTTTCCCTAATTTTTAACAGTTTTAAATTTTATATTAAATTTTAAAAAAATTCAATAAATATTACTGTGATAAATGTGCTTCAATAGAAACTATGAGTGGTATGCAGTTAATATTTAGTGAGACTTGATTTTAAAAATAATTTTTGCTCCGTTTACTAAATTTTTAAAGTAGATAAATATTTTTGTAATGCAAATTTCCCAATTTCAAAGCACTATCTTAAAAAAATGCATTGTTAGTACAAAAAAGTTTACGGTTACCGCTTTAAGAATCTTACAATTTAAAATTATGCATTATTAAACTATAAGTATCATTTCTTAAAACTGATGGTGAATAATAACATTTTTTAAATTTGGTAAATTGATCTGGAAATATTTAATTGTAAAAGAGCCGGTACTGATTGTACTGATGGTGAATAATAACATTTTTTAAATTTGTTAACTTGATCTGGAAATATTTATTTGTAGCCGTCCTAAGTTTTAATCATAATGTGTTGACCCGTTTTAGAAAGGAAATTTTTTAATGGAACATAGTAGAAACGGCTGCGCATGTCCTGAAGATGCTTCCTCATTCAATGGGATTCAGTTTAAGTGGACTTCGAAACATGGGTTCTTAAAATTAATTCTATTCATTTGAATTTTTGATTTTAAACTCAACTTCAAAGCTTACTACTGATTCCCGTAGCAATTTTTCATGATGTAGCTCACGAGGATGGAAAGCTGGATAGACCATGGAAAATTTTTGTACTAAGCTCTTATGAGCATTGCATTTAAGTATCACTATTTTGGATAGCCAATGCTGAATTATGGTTTTTCCTATTTAAAGTCCAATTTCAATTTGCGAGTATCGTAGCCTATTTTGCTAAATTTCATAACGTTATTTATGTTCTATATGCTGAAAGTTTAATCTGTATTAGCGATTATTTCAAATTACTAGCGTTCGCAAACAAACATACTTCTTTTAAGGATCATACACTATCTGGCTGTCAGCAGACGTCTTAAAAACACAGTGGATGCATTGCTTGCTACTTCATTGTCAACAAATATTATCTATGTGTGCCAATTCTTTGGATGATTTGTAAGTTTTTGGATGTTTTTTTCGTATAAAATTACGCTGGTACCTGAAATTTCTCCGTTTGCTTCTGTAATTCGCGAAAATCGCCCAGATGCTATAGATTTTTGAAAGCAGGAATCCTTTCTTTATAAAAGGTTGTTGAAGGACTTTCTCGTAAATTGTCACGCTAGTATAAATTTTCAAATGGCAGGTTTACTCACAACTGCACCGTGATTGATTTAGATCACCAGATGCTTTCGAAATCAATCCTTTATACTGATATACTTTTCCGTTTACTCAAAAGGCTCGTAAAGTCATTAAATCCTATTATTATCAGGAAAACTACTATCCCACTTGTATTGGATACAAAAGTTAATAACTGCAGCTTATGTCTCCTGTTCTTTTTCGATCAAACATAAAAACAGTACTTTTTGGAGCACAGAGGCGCTTGCGCTTTAATTTTCCCTAAACGTTTAACTAGGTTATGAGCTCATATGGTAGATGACTTTTGTCTCTATGAAGCCAATGATAACAGAATTTGTATATTTCGTACTCGAAGAATGTGATTAAATTTAGGTTGAATTTCCTTGGACTGTTGTCATAGCTGAAGTGTCATGTCAATATTTCGAGCCAAATGTTTGGAAAATTTTGCCTTATCAATAAATTTTCGGAACTGCGCTAGATAACCTAATTTCGCTAAAAATATAGGATAATCTAAAGGGTAGAATATGATAATAATATCACTTATTGGAAAGGATAAAATGATACCTTCATTGGGATTCACGATCATTGTACTAGACAACCTATGTGCTACGTAGTTACGGCAATTTCTAGATATTGCTAGGTTCAATGATAATAATAAAATTAAAAAATAACATTTTATATGGAATTGTTTTGGAAGGGTCTCCCTTATTTGCAAAATCTCGTAGACTGTCCTCTAAGAAGTTAGAGGTGTTGAAACTAGAATTCTAGATATTGCTGGAACAAGGGATCATAGTCCTTCAAATAGTGCACGGACATTTCCGATACACCTTAAATGGAAACAAAACTAACTAATTGCATGTGTAAGGTGAGTAGTGTAGACTAAGTTCAATTTCAAACAAGGCAGGAATCAATTTGGCATATACAAGATTCCTAGCATAAGTTTGATGACAAAATGATTTTTTCAGAGCCTGACATTGTGAGAAACTATCATCACATTCCAATGGGTCCAAGTGAAACGAAGAAATCCTCAGTAGTTACGCTGTTTGACCTGCACGAATACAAATATATGAATTTCTTTTTGGTAAATACGACTCAAATTTATCAAAAATTTCTTTTCACTATATTGAAAGGTCTAAATTTATGTTATCCCTATCGTTTGGATGATAATTTCATCACTTCACGTGATCAGATTGAGCACACTCATCGGTTATGCATGATTGCTGAAGGTTTTTCCAAATATAGAATCATGTTAAATGTCCAAACGCATAACTTTTGGTCGACATTCCTTCCAGTAAATAAGCCAGAACATTCAACGGCAGTACCTATACAAGGAACTGTAGCAATCCGGTCAGAAAGCAGAACTGGGTCCAGCAGTTATATCAGATTCATGGCTCCTTTTCAGGTTAATCGTCGTTCCAATTCATACGGGACAGCTATAGTGCTGAAAATCGATCTCTTCACTCCTGGTTCCTTCATGATAATCGGATTACTTTTGATGAAACTATATTTGTGATTATCAAATTTATAGCCGAAATTGTGTTTTGTATAAATATTTAGGATTTCCGTTGGCTTATATGTTGTGATATGATTTACTTTCATCAGCATTAAAGTATAGGTTAATTTTATTGGACAAGAATCCAATCTTTTTGCTTCTATTACAAAAATATTTTTTTACCTATTTCGTTAGTTTTTCTTCACTTTACTTTCTAGTATGACAAAATATAACCTTTCAAAGCCTCCTAATTAGA
This sequence comes from Nephila pilipes, assembly GCA_019974015.1. Lineage (NCBI taxonomy): Eukaryota > Metazoa > Arthropoda > Arachnida > Araneae > Nephilidae > Nephila > Nephila pilipes. The sequence continues at coordinate 258,168 of BMAW01102072.1, read as the reverse complement.
GGCACCAGAAATATTAAAATAGACATTTCTTCTCTTCAAGATTGAAAAGCAATTTTACGCCTATTTTAGTGTTAGTTAGAAAAAGTAAAACATTTTAATATCATTATTTTTTGTGCAAATGCCCCCCCCCACTTTTTTTCACATTCAAATAGATAAAATAGTCTAGATTTGAAGATGAAAGTAAGAATTCCGTATAATTAATATTACGTTCTCAAAATGAAAATAGTTGGTAAATGGGCGTCTCAATTATTGTTGAAACTTTTTATTGGAATAGAAATAGATTAACAATTTTTAACAACAAAAACGATTAACGGATGGATTACCAGGAATTTTGATAAATTGTTAAAACTTAGAGATAAGATGTAAGACTAAAATATTATGGAATCAAAAATATTTAGATTATATTTATCGAGGAGAAGAATTAAGCAAAGATATATAAATGACTATAGGAATAATAATAAAAATAGTCTTCTTCATCATGATAAGAGAAATATAAGTAAAAATAATAAATTATCTTATAAAGTATGTCAAATTTTTAGAAGCTAAACCTATAAAATGATCAATAAGAATTTAGTTAATAAGAACTTAATTTTATGATTTCTAAAATTTTTATTTGCATTTGTGGCATGAGTAGCCTAGTGGTCTCAGTCACGGATTGGAGGCCGTCGGTTTCCGTCGAGTTGTGGTTTCGAGCTCTGATGCCAAGATCGCCGCTAACTCTGATGCGTTCGATGAAGACCCGCCGTGTTGCTAGGATGCTGAACGTTAAATCTGTCGAGATCCGAAGTTTTCCCTTTAACGTGATGCGGAGGTGCCAGATATCATCCTTAGATATCATCCTTGTCAATTGAACGAGGTTCAAAATTACGAGGTACAGAGATAATTTCCCTGGGGTTGTTTGCGACGCTAATGGACAATCACATCCCATATAACTGTATTTACTTTCTAAACAACAAAATGTGCTATTATATGTATAGATTGATCAAATTTTGAACAATATATAATTAAAAGGGAGCTTTCACTTTTATATAGAAGGCGTGTAACTAATATATAAATATTAATTACACGCACAAATATTAGAGGAAAAACTATTAATATATATTTAATTGATTTATCAGAATTAACACTATTGTTTTTAAAAAGAAATAAATACTGCCTAAAGCTGCCTTTTTTAATTTTTTAATCTCAGCAGCACAATTATATTTTAGGTAATTATTCATGTCTTTTCTGAAAAATCTGTATAGAATTGGGCACGTGCTTCTTGCAGAACAAAAGACTCAATACAAGGTCAATAAGATGACATATATTATTCCATCTATTGTCTATTGCAATGGAACGCCAAGAAATCCTTATCACTGCATTCTGCTGAAAGGACGAAAGTGAAGACATATATTCACATTTTTAGGTGTCATAACAATCCCTTTCAAATAGGTGTTGCTTATCGACTCAAACGAGGAGTGGTGGCGCTATCAATTACCTTTTCTAGCGACACTTGCGATTCTAAGATATATTTTACTTCTGCTCCATAACAGGCGGAGGTTGGAGATATTTTATATTATATATCTCGGGAAAAGAGGGTTCATCTTCAAGGTCGAGAGCTTGTCACATTTTTTCTGATGAATGAGATCACTCCGTATGTGTGTATCTGATTCTTAGACAAGAATAGGAGTAAGGGAACTTATTAATTTTGTGGAAGTGACAATATAAGTGATGCAACAATGGATGGAAAATATTTCCTCGAAATTTAAAAAGGAAAATGTAGATATTATCTGATTTTTATATACGTTGTTAGTTTTTCAACGCTCGTTTCGTAACTTCATAAATTATAATTCAAAAACTTAATGCGAAAAATGGAAAGATACGTAAAACTTTCATTTTGATATGCACATAGGAAGTTTCATATTAACAATAAATGCTTACTTGAAATAAATGCAAACAAAGTTCATGAATAGGTTTGCAGACAATGCGATGGAATGCATTTGCATTGTATTACTCAGATTTTCTTTTAAATTCTCTTATGCATAATAGCATAAAAACCAAGCTACAAACTGAAATTTTTGTGTGCGTCTATTTAAATTAATTTCATTATGAGGACATAAAATGCCCTTAAAGGGACATATTAAGTAAACATATACACATCGTTAATTAGATATTTTCTTAGAAAAAAGGTTTTATTAACCATATTTCCATGCATATAAAACGTGAATTTCGGAACAACACTTCATTATCAAATAAACAATTATTTAAAATTTTAATTTGTTTCAAATTACTTAAAATTTTAAAATTATTACTACATATACAAATTTTAATATTTTTATGTAATTTTTTCCTCAGTTTCTTAGATGTATTTCACACCATTCTGTGCATAGCATTAGTTGTTCTAGTGTTATTTGTTGTTTTAAATAATCTATTACATAATCACAAAAACGCTATAAACAATTCTATTTTTGTAAATTTTTTTTAAACTTTGATTTAACTAAATCCTTATTCCATGCACAGAAGTATCAAGCAATCTTTATAACACAACTAAAAAAATTCAAAACCTTACATTCATTAGAAAAAAACCTCAGTATATTAAATATATTAGCATCAAGGGAGTAAAAATATGAGAAAAAGCATTTTGAAATATTTTAAATTTTAATGAAATGATTTCACACATTGTTAAAGAAAATTAAGTTGACTCGCTAAGTAATATATACAAAGCTTTGAAATTTTATACATTTTTTTAAAATGCCATATAAATTAAAACTGAGCGATACAAATTTGTTTCAGTTGCTTAATCCTTTTTAGGATACCATGTCCTCTTAAATTCATCTCTGATTCAGAATCGAAATTTTCTTTATTGTACTTCAAGGAATATAAATTTATATTTCTCGCTGATAACATTATTTTAGAAAGGAAAATTTAAATCAACTCTTACGATTCCATTAAAAATACAATTTGATTCGACAGGAGAAGAATAGGCATAGAGCAAAGCTATTCAGTAAGAAATAAAAATTCGAACATTTTAACAAAACAAAGCAAAATATATGGTATCAAGCATACAGTGTGTTAAGTGAAGACAACGAAATATTCTCAGCAATTGCATTTAATTTTGAAAAAGAAATGGAAAAAATAGATAGCTTGGAGGGGAAAAAATAAAATAGTTCTTTTACTCTCACTTAGAATTTAATTAACATTTTATACATTTCAGAAACTGTAAGATCAATGAGAATAGTAAGGAAAGGTTTCCTTCATGAATGAAGAATAATGAAATAAGATTATCTTTTTTGCGTTGGGAATGGAAGATAATTGTAGAAATTACAACATTCAATCGAGATGTTCTTTGAAAAAATACCATTTAGTAATAAAAGTTTTTTTCGGATTTCGCAGATATCGAGGGAAGCAAAAGATAATTAGGACTCAAGTGTGTATAATGTAGGAATTATATGACACATATATTTCTATACAAAACTTGTTTATTCCAAAAATAATCTATTCCATATCTAATAAATGTTTTATTAACATAAAAAATGTTTTAGAAAAATTAATACGAGCTAGAATTTTTAAAACTTATACATTTTATTCCTATGTTTAATGTTTAAATAAGTTGTGTGGTACTTACATTTATATACAAAAAGAAAATGTTATCAATATTTATAAGTGCTTAGTGAATAAAATAATAAAAATTTATTTTTGTAATTATTTTTATTACAATATGTAATATTATTGTAGCTATATATATATATATATATATGTGTGTGTTTGTGTGTGTGAGTGTAAATTAATCGCATGAAATTCATCATTTTCTTCTACCTTTATTAAAAGATTTGGTGTCGTGTTACATTCGGTTAAATGTGGTATACGTGTTATCGGTAATGTATGAAAAACCGGTATTCTATAGAATACCTGTGCATTGTATATAATGCCCGATGTTTTTAGGCAATGTATGAAATATGAGAATTATTACATTTCTCCTAGGCATTGTGTTATATCTAGACATTTCATAGAATGATAAATGTTATTTAGGCAAGGTATTAAAAAATGTCATAATAAGGCTATTATATAAATGTTGCGCATTCCTCAAAAATACAAATATTATTCTGTAAAAAATATGAGAGTACCATTAAAAAAATCTATTTGTTTTGTAATCTATTTGTCTATTGTAAATCTATTTGTAAAAAATTTTTGCTTGCAAGTACATCACTCGTTTCCTTTAAACACACTCAGCATGTATCAAAAACAGAAATCTCTTCGGTAAGCCAGTCTCCAACTTGTTGATTTAGTATACTATCGACTATAACCTCATTCATGTTTTTTAAACAGAGTTCTTTTCCTTGCATAATCTGAATATTTTCTCCTTTTTTATTCTTTGGACGCTTTATATTACATTCCCTAGCTGCTCCTCTGTTTTTACATCTTTTAAAACAGCTTTTGGTTGAAAAGACGTTGCAAGCCCTACTTTAGGTTTGCTGCCAAAAAGAGCTCCATATGGTGTGTGTGTTTTTATCTCCGTCTAAATAAGCTCTATTTTTTATAAATAGAATGAAACGCTGGCCTTCACTCCAATAGTCATGTTTGTTGTCATGCATCTATGTACAGATCCTATTTTCGATATCTTGATTAGTTCTTCTAACACTGCTCTGACTTTGTGAAGGGCGAGGCTAAACATTGATGATTTTTCTTACTGGCCAACACACTTTCAAGCTGGCCGCCCTATTATTGGCAAATTCCCTTCTTTTGTCAGACCATAATATATATGGCGCACCAAGCAGCAAGAATATATATGCTAGATTGTAGGCTATTTCTTCAGCTCTTTTTGACGTTAGAGACTTAAGAATCACAAATTTTGTGAGATGATCTTGGTACACCATGATAAATTTCTATTTTCTATCTGGCTGAGACTGTAAGTTAATAAAATCTACCTGACAACGGGAATTAAATTTGGAAAAACTCATCGGTTTCACAACAATGCCCTTTTCAATACATTTTTGTTTTTTCTGGAAAGGTTCACAAAGGGAGATGTACAGTTCAATATAATGAAGTGTAGCGTTTTTTATTTCATTGAAAGTTCTTTCAATATGCTGTAACGCCCACCGTGTCCAGTTGCTAAATGAGCTTCATATTGTACATGAAATACCTCTGAGTCCGTGACGTAACTTCGCATAGTAATGACATCTTTAACAGGATAACTGAGTTTACTTTAGTTTTCGAATATCACCACATCACAGCGATTCAGCAACCAATAGTCCTGGGATTTCTTCCTAGTGATCATTCCGCCGGCTTTTCATGCATCATTTATCATTATTTTGGGAATTAATTTCGGTTAAGAAAATACTATTTTTTGCCGCATGAACTCAATTTTTAGACAGTTCATCGTCGAATCGTTGACCATGACTCCTTCTCCAACACTACAACTCGCTGCTCCATTTTAATGGAGCACGGTATTTCTTTATGAATTAAGGTAATTTCTTTATGAATCAGTTTTAGTACAATTACGTATTTTGATACTCTCCAACAAACTGCAAAGTTCAACTGACAAATTACAAGTCTGAGGTGCGCGTTAAAAGTTACGTGCCTTACCACGTGATATTCGAAACGAATCGGTGTTGTATTTCATACTTAGCTGGTTTCACATTCGGCCTTTTATAAAATGCCCTACGAAATGCGTGAAATGTGAATCTTTTCATACATTGTCAATTAGTTTTAGGCATTATATACAATGCCTATGCATTTCAGAGAACGCCGGATTTCACAATTTGCCAAAAACTAATATGTACAAGGTAAGGTAATATGTACAAGGTGTGAATGTGAAATAACCAGGATGGCGCTGCTACTGAAGAGGTGAGCATGCGCCAAATGCTAGCGACCGACAACTGTTTATTGCAAAGCCTTCTCTTTCGAATGCAGTGCCACTCACTTCAGTAAACAAATCCGTATAGTGGTAGTCTTCGTTCATATTAAAGCTTTTCTTAAGAAATCTAATTTTTAGGTATTTTATATTAGGTTTCAGCTGTAGAAGTGGTTACTTAACCTTTATTTAATAATAAAACGCCAATTGTCAAAATTTACATGTTAAATTTATTAAATAAATGTTATAAAATTTATATTTTAAGAATTCCTTAAAAATTCTATGGGTGATATATTCTGTTGGAAATATAATATTCTTTTCCATTTCTACCTAAAATACAGAAAATCACCTCTCATTTAATGAGAAACAGAAACCATGTTTACCAGTTTTACATCCGATTTTTGTTTTTAAATATTTGAGATTAAAACAAAGATTCATATATGCTTACAGTTTTAACAAAGTAAGGTAAATAAATAACTATATATTTCCCTATTATTTAAAAATAATTTTGTATTATCAAACTTTATAATAAAAAGAACAAATAAATTTAATACTGCATTTTAATATTAATTTATGTAAAACTTTATTGTTTTCTATGTATAATAAATGTTCAACAAATTCTTCAAAAATGATTAAAATAGTAATAGTACCTTACTTTAGTTTTAGAAATAATTTCTTAAATATAGTCTTAAGATTTATCCTACTATATTTAAAACATGTATGTATATATATATATATATGTGTGTGTGTGTGTGTGTGTGTATTATTTAATTGTTTTATTTATATTTAAATATAATTATATATTTCTCCATATTAACTTTTAAATACAGTTAAATGTTTTTGTCATATGTATATATTTATGAATATAATATGGTAGTTTTATAAATCGTATTGTTACTACAAATATAGTCGATTCTACTTCATAAAAATATTCCTTATTCCTTCTCACTATTTATGATATAAACGTTTGTTTTATATTATAAATAGTGAGAGAGATAGAATAATATTTTATTTTATTCTTATCAGTCTTTGGGAGACAGTGTTTCACCATTTGAATGGTGAATGACAATTTTCATTCTTATGTGAAATCAGTCTATCAGAATATTTTATCATAAAATAATTCAATTTTTTCAAGAAGCATAAAAAGTGACTGCAAAAGTCCCATTAGACATTTTTTTTTCTTTTAAGAATACTGTTACAGTGAAAAAATATGAATAAATGAAATGAAGATTGTGTTCGATATTATTGCGCTTACAATTCCAAGACTAAATTTTTTTAAAAGTATTTATATACATTTTTCATGACTTATTTAAGTAGAACTCCTTTATCATATGTAATTTGAAGATGAGAAGACACAAATTAATTGACAGATATTTTATGCAAAGAAATGAAGTGACCTATATTACACAAAATAAAAAATACTTTTGAAGTGGAAAAAATATTCAGAATATATAAAAAATTATTTAATTTCAGGAAATTAAAAAAAATGTAATTTAGTAGATTAGATTTAAGATTCTTGAAGTTTTAAGGGAAATATCAGTTCGAAGATTTTCAATTCCAATGTAAGATTATACTGTTACACAAATCTACCTCGTGGGTGTAACGTTGAAAGCAGTTCAATGTGGAGGATAAAGGAAAATATGGCTTTATTCAAACACATTAAAAAAAATGGCGAAACTGATAAAAGTTCGGTATGTTAACAGCAAATGCATTTAAAATGCAGCAATGATGCAGGTTAGCAAATCTAATAGGAACAAAAAAAACATTTGTATCTGTTCTTTTGATAGAACAGTCTTTCTATAAAATTCACCTCATCAACTTACTAATTCGCGCAAAGGACAAAACTAAAAAGTAATGATTTGCATTTCAAAGGCAGACTCCAACAAACTTCCGACAGATTCCACAGCAGATACAGGAAAACTTCCGACAGGTTTGTTCATCCAAATCTGACATATTTGCTCCATCAATTAGCTCAGCTTTCATATCTCTTTGTTTTTACAGCTATTTTGAATGGGTGTAACGTTACAGGAACAATTCAAGAAAATTCTGTAATTCTCCTCCAAATGGACAAATTGATAATATTCTAGCATTTTCGAGAACCTACACTCCAAACCAATGTTGCAAAATTATTCGTGAATTCGCCAAATTTGTCGCCAAGGTTGGGAGATCATTTCTTAAGCTTTCCTTGTGACCATCGAAATATCTATGGGTGTCTATTTTCCTTTTCAAGAGCACCGTTGCAGGAAAATTTCATCGCCGGTTCGTTTTCTTCTATTCCTTTGCCAGATAAATGAAATAAATTATATTCTGGGTCAATATAAATCAAGTAAAATTTTAAAAGTGAAATGCTTAAAATTGGTAGAAAAGTTACATTAATTACCGCAACTTAAAAGATTATAAATTATATATTTTACAGTTGTAGAATATTTGAGTAAATTTATTTTAAAAAGAAATCAAGAGTATAAAGGGCACACAATATAACATGTTTTCCTTAATTTTCCTATTTTGTTACAATTTGAGAAATTATTCATTCATAATAAACTCTGTTTTCGAGGGAGGCTCAAAAAGTAGCTCAAAAGTAGTGAATACTGTTAGCTGACACCTGTAGAAGGAACCAATACACATTTATTTAATTCTGAAATCAAATCAAAATTTGACTGATGTCATCCAGTTGTAATGATTGTACATGGATATGTCACAAAAATTGAGACCTGGATGCATCATTTACACAGGAACCGAAACAGCAATAAAAACAATAGATTGCTCCTAAGAATTAATTCCAAAGGAGTGGAACATGGTCACATTAGCCGGTATTCCTTGGGAAAAGGAATAACGATGAATGAACGAAACTACAGAACTTTCATCATTTCCATTCCAAACACAGGTGCTTTTGGAACCACACTTGTAAGTTAATTATGAAAAAAAAAAAATGAACTCATAAATTGTGCATAAGCAAACGCTGAATCTCGATTAATATCTAATACCCCTCGAAAAATGTGGATATTTCGTGTAAAAGTTCTCCAATTCGGTGAGAAAAATCTATCATCGAATTCATCGAAAGATTTTTTTTTTAAATGTTCATTAAAATTTTTAAAATCCTTCAACAATTGAATTTTTTAAAAAAATCATTATTATTCACATGAAAATAAAGTAAAGCTGGATAATTTTTATAAAGTTATATTCACAAAAGCACATAGCAGGATAATTAATAGGTATATTCTATCGTTGCAATGAAATGTGCTACTTTTAGTGAAAGGGAGACCTCAGTTACTTTGCTTAAATTCTTATACAAACAGAAAAAAGGGCGCGGTTGCATCAAAAGAGTTTTGATATTTTCTGCGAATTATTTCGGGAAGAAATTTCTATGTTTCAGCAGTTATATATGTATTGTAGCATTCTTTCCTGCCATTTAAAAAGTCTCAAAGTTTATTAAAAAATGAAAAAAAGAACAGAATTTCCCCAGTGTCTGTTGGTTCATTTGCTTAACCAATATCTGATATTTAATTAGATTGAAACCCACCGATATACAAATTTTAGTGTCATACGTAAATAACAATCAGTAACTATACATATTTTTATTTACTTTGCTTACGTTACATGCCGTGGTAGCCAAGTGGTCATGGTCGTGATCTCGACCCCGGCGGATTCGTCGAGTAGTGGGTTTGAGCCTTCATGCCACCAAAGACCTACCTTGTAGCCGGGGCTGATCAACGCTAAATCTGTCGAGGCTCAAATTCATCCCGTTGGCGTGGTGTGAAAATTAGGAGAAATAGAGGTGTCCTCTTCGTCACTTGACCGATGTTTAAAGTTCGAATCCTTCGCTAATACGCTTTGGGTTGCAACTAGTGCAACGTTAATAATACCAATGAACTCGGTTTATTGTGCGTTACGCTAGATCAGAGTGCGTATTCCCTAAATCTATTCAATCATGTTCAGGATATTTTAAACACAGAATTATTTGTATATTGTTATGGAACATGTGGAACTTATAAGTGTTCCAAATGTGATTTCACATTAACAATGATAATTATATTATAATTAAGTCGAAATTAATAAAAATTAATATCTAGTTAATAAAGTACAAAATACAAAAAATGCATGAATTGCTTTACTCCCTTTTCCTTTTCCTTCCGTAGAGTATATGGCCCATATTTTGCTTATTATTAAAATCTTTTTAAATAAAAGTTATTGGTAGTTCTTAAAATTAATTTTTTCTGATATATACGGGCTTGAATTTTTCCTAAAGGTTCACAAAACTATGCAAATGACTCCCATAATGTTGCGTATCCATTCGAATATCTCATTTATTAATTATAAAATAATGTATTGATATTTCCCCCAAATGTAAATTATTATATCTTGAATGGTATATTCAAAATCATTGCCAAATAATACTAATTCTCTTTCTCTCTCTCTCTCTCTCTCACACACACACACAGAGAGAGAGAGAAACATTCACACACATTATTTATAGTCTGCAGAATTTCAGCAAATTCTTGACGTGAGGAACACCGATAACAATTTCTTTTTTAGTTTCTCATGATATATTATTTCATTTCTCACAGCCAGTAACACATTATTTAGCTCCTCTGAGTGACGTAAGGTTACGCAAATAGGGAAAAAATAGTTACGCAAATTTCAATCGAACAGCGAAACTTTAAATTTTTATCATATGTGTATTTAAGTGGCACGTAAAATTTGTACAGTTTATTTTCCAATTGAACCAAATTTTCCCAATTTCATGCTTTTTTTAAATTTCTGTTACTTATGTTATATTATGAAAAAGGTGCTCTTAAAAATGCAAGAACGTTTGTACAAAGTTATTTCCATGATTGCATGTAAATATAAGTATAGATTGTAAGATTTTTGAGTCTTTATGCTCTAATACTATTAAAATGTCATTTAATTAAAGTGTACTTATACGTAATTCACATTTATATTAAAAGTTTCAAAATTGCCGCTTCTGATACCGACTATTATTCTAAAACTCGGATGAATCCTTGTTTTTAAAATAGAGGATACAATGAAAATCGTAATAGAGATAACATTTGAAAAAAGGCGTGAAGTTGAAGTCTTTTTTAAAATTTGATTCCTATACGTTTTATCATCAATGTTATATCATTAATGTTTTATCATCCATGTCCTATACATTTTATCATCAAGCAACTTAACATATCCATTTTGTTGAAATAGTAATTAGTAAAGTAGTACAAAGTCAGTAATTAAAAAAAATAAAGTATGCAAAGGATTATTGAAAAATATTCTTTATTAAGCAAGCTCTGTTGATAAAGAAACACAAAAAAGAATTTTAAGATAATCCCCCTTAAAACTTCATATAAATGATGTATTGTATTTTACTTTAGCATACAGATAAATATGAAAAAGAGTGTCATTAGTTATATGGTATTCATGCAAAGGTACAATTTTGTGTGGATATTTTTGGAATTCACTGAATTGACTTTCAAAGTAAGAAAACAATTACTATCTAGATAAATTTACGATAACCCATAGCAGAAGTGTTCAAACATTGCAAACTTATAATTTGGACCGAATGCACTTTGACTCACAAACGGGTGCTAAAAGCACGTAATCGCACTTTGCATGACATTAATTTTGTAAGACGTATTAATTCGTAGCAATTCATCACCAAAGCTAAACAATGGAACAAAACTCACTGTGAAGAAGTTATTCATTGTCGTAATAGTGGCCACCATCCTCTCTAGAAATGTTACTGGTGAAGACATATTCAATCCCCGTATTCCACTGACACCCACAGTTTGAAATATACCTGAGACAGTGCTATTCAAAAACGATGCCAGAAGTCCAAACACCTTAGCAAATAGCTCGAAGGGGAATCTCTTATGGTCTACTTGATAAGAGCACTGCAAAACTAAACCGGAGAACTTTTCTTCCATCACAATAGTCAAAAGTTCACAAGCCGCGTGAACTCAAAGTCAATCAATCCTCCCTGCCTCGGGTTAAGGAAATTAATCCCTACTGTAATTGGTTCAAAACATCACAAGCCGAACATCCTTCTATTTCAAATGATTGCAGTTTTTCATCTAGCATGCATTAGCTATGAGTATCAATAAGGCACTGGGGCAGTGATTTTGTACTACAAGTATTAACGCGGAAAAGTTATATTATTTTCCTAGTGACTATTTATACAAAGTTTCTTTAGATTCGGTAACTCGAATAGTTTGAATATATATGCTCCATACGGACAAATAAAAATAATTTTCCATTAGTTCCTTTTCTTTTGTCATTCTATATTTGTTTGGGCATTGTGTAACAATCTTAGCGATAAAAGATGGGATAAAAATGTTTTCTAATTATTTAAATAAAATGTACAAATTAATTCGAGCTTTTATAAAAATTTCACAATTCACCTTAATCAATACCAGGGGATAATAAATACCTAGTTAATATTTCGGGGGAAAAAAACTACTCTCATCTGTATAAATGAAGATCTTTCACCCAGCGGAAAGCTCGTATTACAACGATTATTTGACATAATATTTTTATAAAATTCAGTTCGCTAGAAAAATTCTTATAGATTACATTTTTGAATATTATTCATGAAAAACTCTGATTCTAAATATAGTAAATGCTTGGATTTCAATATGGAGAATACTTTGTAAAAAGCACAAAATTTCATAATTATTAACTAAATGTAAGACTAAGAGGAAAATTTAATCCATTGATTTTGCAAAATGCTTAACTTTTTCAAAAGATTTAAATTTAATCCTTAAATAGATAAAATGTACTTCTGCTGAAATGAAAAGAAACGCTTTATTACTTTATCATCAAACAACAGCTCTACGTAGCGAAATCGCTCTTGCAAAAAATAACCACTTTTCATTTCTTGTCAGAAAAAAAAATGAACCTACTTTTATCAGGAAGAAGTTTACATGGGATTTTCCTCTTGTGCAACGAAAATCCCGTCAGAGAATTTGAGAGGGAAAAAATCTTTTTTGAGATAAATGGATTTCACAAAGCGTGTACTTTAAATATGGTTTCTGAACCAAAGTCGAAGAATATTTAATATGTTGCGGAGTGTTACGAACAATGAAGTTTTCAGAGAGTACTTTTTTTTTACCTTCCACAGAAGAAAAATTGTTTCTAAAATTAGAATACTTTGAATCGCCTTTAAACATATTTTGAAGCGGTATACGAGTATATCGAAAGGTAGAATTAAAAAAAAAAATTAGAATATCCCTTTCTAGTTAAGTTCGCAGAATATTACTCAGTTCATTTTGAATGTTAATGTATATTAGTAAAATTATTTTAAATGAAATATAAATACAAATTAAAGAAGGGAGAAAAATAGTGATCTTACAATTTCCTCAAATATTCTGTCACTCACAGAAGTTGTGACGTTGGGCTATTCGCGGTTTCTCTTCACTAACCTTGGGGAATTTTAATTAAGATTGATTGCTTTTGCTAAGCAACCTTTGCCTTCCAAAAACGAAACGTGATTATGTAAAGTAGCTAGAAATGAAGTGAAGCGGCAGAGTTAGGAAATATATAAACTCAGAATGAGAGTCGCAATGGATAGTTTGAAATAGAGGTTGAGTGGTTCGAGAAGTTGAGGTTGAGTGATTCCAGTGTTCAGCAATTGTTTCAGAGTCGGAGCCGAAAATTTTTACAAGTTATCGGCTGGTGAATGTATGCTTGCATTCAAGAAAGTCTTAGTGGTAAGAGTCAGTTAGATTATTACTGGTAGATTGAGCTAAAATAGTTAAGGCCATGTCCGGAAGAGCATTTATAATTGTCGTTATATTAGCAACCAAGTAATAAATATTGTAATAATTGTTCTAGTGTCTCTTTGATCAACTTATTGGCTTTTAGTGTTAAAACATTGAGTTTAGCAATGCACAAGAGGCAATGGCCAGTGGTCACAAAGTTAATAGTACCAAAAAGCAAAAATTTTATTTTTCAAATATACTCAGTCACAGTAAATTTCATAATATGTAAAAGAATTTATATATATATATATATATATATATATAATTATAACATTTGCATTCATATGTGTGTATTCGGTGGTATGTGTATATTAGCAATGTTTAGATTTTTCAAATTAGTCGAACAGGTTCTTCAACATTACGTCAAAAATATCTTTCATTGTTTCATTAGAAAATTGAATCTAAAATACTAAATATTTGTACCTGATAATCAATAAAATATTCCCTTGTTATGAATCTTTACTGTGCAAATTCCGATAACATATCTAGATTCTCGGATATCGGCAAACAATTTACGATACTTCTTTCGTACCACTTTCTCCTTTCACATTTTCCGATAAAAGAATGAATATTTTTCAAAGCTTCTTTCGCCGTGATGGTGATTGAAGAAGGGAAATAGGTTTCTTGCATAAGCCAATGAAGTAAACTGTGACGCATTTTGTTTTTATTTTACGGAACAAAATATTATCTTTATTTAGGAAGGGAATCTGAAAGAATCAATAACATATTGAGTGATTATATATGCAGGTGACAGTTTTCGTGTTTTAGTACCCATTTGTTGTAATGTTAAGCAATTTTCTTACTGTCGAAAGAAGAATTCCAGACTATGCAAGCTATTCCATATTAATGTAAATTGTTTATGAGTATGTTGTAACATCTTTCAAATTTTCAATTGATTCTTCGCAAAGCATGTAAAGTTTTATTTTGCTCGAATACAATATTAATATTTAAATATTCCCTTCAAGCGTGTAACACATGCACAAGTTAAAAAGATTTTTTATTTAGGAAAAGCAGAGATCAATCAAGTAAAACATCGTCTTGCTTTCTAATGCAACCATTAATAAAGCGAGATAATGTTCGATAGAAATCGAATGTTTTAGATTAAATAAGAAACAATAAATTATGATGTATGTACGTATCTAAAACTGCTTCAATTTGAGCAGAATATATTTAAAAATTAATAAATTTATTTTTGAATACTGTTAATTTTTAAATATATTTTTTTTTAAGAATCTAATTTCATTCGAAGAGCAGTACTTAATACTTGTCTTTTACCGTTAAAGTTTTATGACAACGTTAATTTAGTGCACGATTAAATAAAAAAGATATGGTATGAGAAAAAAGGAAGGATGGCTGGATGATTTTATGGCACTGAATTTTCAAGGGATGTATTGTGCCAAATACAAGATTATATTAAATTTCTTTTAGTTAAAAAAATTTAAAATTCAACTTTATGATAGAAAACGAAATATATAAGAAAATTATATAAATATAATATAATAAATACTTATAGATATAATATAATAGATGAAACATAATAAAATTATATGAATAAGTAATGCAAATGTCACTTAAAAATAGAAATAGATTTGGTTGGAGTTTTTCCTAAACCAAGTCAATTATAGAAAATGCATAATATTTAAAAGGTTTGAAATGAACAAAGTTAAAAACATCGCACTCGGCTAAAATGTGCTTCACGGTTAGATGACAAACAATAGTTACACATAGGTTGATATTCTCCCAGATAAAAATGTCTGAGAGTCAATTTGGTGTGCCCGATACATAGACGCGTCAAAATCATGTCTTGATTTCTACATGAGAATGAATTCCTAATATAAGATATGATAGGTTTCATATGATATAGTTAATTTTCTGATTCCGGATGTCATTGACCCAGACAGTGGTCATAAATGTATGATTTAACGTATTTTTTGATGTCACAATATAGAATGGTAGGAAAAATTTCACCAGATGAATATTTAGCTGCAATATCGACTATATTATTGCCCATGATACCAGCATGCGAAGGTATACAGTACAATAACACTTGAATGTTTTGAAACTACAATTTATGAACAGTTTTAGTATATGAATGATCAGTGGGTGTGATGATAGATTTGAGTGACTTAACGATAGATGATTAGTCATTAAATTAGTGAATAAAATAAAATTTTAACAAGATTGAAGTAAATGGTCTACTAAAAAGGAGACATCTGCACGACATCTGTTTTTAGCATGATGCACTCTGTATAAAAATCATCTTTTGTCCAAAAACAAAAAAAGTATGAAGAAAATGATAAAATTCTAAAATGGTAATGAAGGGATAAATTTTGTCTCTTTATGTCTAAGGAGGGTTCGAAACAATCCACATATAAACCATTTGATGGGTGATATTCGTAAAGCTCCAGAATAAAGTATTAATGTGGTATTTTATATATATATATATATATATATATATATATATATACGCATAAGAAAACAACATGTAACGAATTTCCACATCTATCTGACTCTTTTGCCATAAATCAATTAAATATAACTAGCTTTAAAAGTCAATAAATAGTTTAATAATAAGTAAGACTAATCCAACTTAATTATTTATTTATCAATTGTAATAATATAGTTTATCTGTTTTTGGACTTAAATCTTAACTAACCAATTTAAATATCGCTGAGACTAATAAATCTTACCAATACCTCTAAAATGAAATCACTTCCTCCGACAGTTCCTCTGTATCACAAATAGTCGATAGCTATAACTCTTGATATTTTGTACTTCTTACTAGACCTATACTCAAAGTTAACCTCTCTCTATCTTCTAAATTTCCTTTTACTGATATATCACTGTACCTGAATCATTTCATTTTATTTAAACCTGAATGTAATTAGCATAATCACGTTTCATTTTGGTTGGGAAGAAATTGTTATTTTATGCAAGCAATCTCAATTAATGTCCTCAAGGTTAGTGATGAGAAATTCACGAATAGCCCAACGTCACAACCACTCCCCAAAAATGAAACGTGAACTTTCGTTGGGAACAATAACCCAGCGGGAAATTACGAATAAAATTAATTTAAAGGCTTAAATCACTGAATGCTTTTCGGAATTACTGTAGAAACTTCAAAATCTTAATTTACCCATTTATCCATGATTTTGAATTTAACTTCTTAGTAAATGGCTAATCCAAGGCGAGATCCAAAGTGAGCTTACACAAAATTTGAGTGTACAGATAATTTTTATAACATAATAATTTATTTAACAATCTTCTTAAACTTCCATTCTTCCGTGCCTAGATTTCAGCAGGCGAATAAAGAGTAAACTTCGACCCACTTTAACGAAGAAATCATTAGGGTATGTTACTCTGAAATGGATCGTGCTGTATATTTATACACTAAATATAATTAAAATTACCACTTAAATTAAAAAATATTATTTTTCATAAAAATGCACCAAATCCATCATATAATTTATAAACAACTAATGAACCTTAGCGATCTGATCAAGAGACAGAAGTTAATGGTAGTCGCTTAAATTAATAGTTAAAGCGTTAATAGTAGTCGCGATTCTTAACTATGCCGCGAGGTGACCAGATATATAACATACAAATACAATTATATGAAATGTCTATATACATATAATACGTAATTTATGAACAATAAATAACAGGTCAGTTACTTTTACAAAACAAATAAAAGCGCAAACAATTGTTATACTTTAAAAAATGTTTAAATTTTTAAAATCTAACTTTAAACTAACATTCACTTCTTTCCACTTATAAAGATTACCAGTTTAACGATTTGAAAAAGAAATTTGGCTCCAAATGAATATCCGCTGATTTTAGTGGAGCAAAAGCCAAAATAGGCTCTACTGCGTCGGAATTCAAGGCTAAAAACCAAAGACTTCCTATGATAAAAATATCTTTACGTTTTCAAATGGGAATAACAAAGAATAATACAACCTTATAATTAGACTTGGCTTTAGTTTCCATTGCTTAAAAGAACCTCTTGAAGACTTCCTTCTAGACAGGCAGACATTTGGGTGTGGCATTTTGTTGCAGATCCATTGGGACGGATAGGCATAACTTGAGGTTAGTTTCTTTAAGACCCTTGCTGCTTCGCAACGATATTCCATGGACTGTTTCCTGTTGACGACTGTTACTTCAGGTATCAGATTCTCCATGGTTGACACTTGATGTAGGTATCTGTTGGCGACGTCAGAGAAGAATCACTCATCTTGCAGTGAGGAGGCATATACAATTACGTCCCGTCTTCCATAGGATTGTCGGAGTACATTTTACGATCTGTTCATAGATGCTCTCAGATCCCATGATCATAACGATTAGAAAACTTTCCGTGATTAGTGGTTCTCTAACCCTTTCTAATAAAGAGACTGAAGTCTTGAGCATTACTACTAGAGGCAGATGGAAAACTTTGATTAACTGATTGACATTGGTCATTTTAAAAATATCGGATCCGTTTTTGAAATTTCCCCGACTTTCTTCTCACAGCTTGTAGCTGATGTTGAATGGAGCAAAAGACGCTTTCAAACTTCCATTTGAACTTTTTGAAAATCTCCGATGGTTTCATAGACAATGAATTTAAAACTATTGGAGATGGATGAAAGTTTTGGAAACGATTAATATTGCGGTTGTCTATATTCCGACGTTGCTTATAGCTTGCTTGCTTTACGTTATGTCAATCAAGAGCATTCCTCGCTTATGACGATATCCATTCAAACTAAAATGATTTTTCCTGTTTTGAAATAACTCAAGACTGTTCTTATCTTTATTAAAATGATGCATTTCATAGTGAGAAAGTAAGTGGTGCAGATAAATTTTAGAGGCTGGTTTGGAGACTTCGAGATAATCCAAAACAGGATTAGACATTCTCAACATTTTATGCTGTACTAATTCAGCTTCTGGCATGATTACGTAAGAACCAAAGAGGAGTTTTTAAAATACTTTTGACAAAATCTGTCAGAGATTGGTTCTGCCACTTATTGGCTGAGTAAAATTCAGCTTCTAAACGTGTACAGTCGCGTACAGCTGGAAATACATATTTTAATGCTGCCAGTACATTTTCAAATGTCTGTTGACTCTCCTTGCCTAAAGGCTGCACAGATCGCATCATACCAGTCACGAGTTCTAACCCTTAAATGATTCCGTAAGTAAGCAAAAGGCAATTCCACTGGAATTTCATAGAAGGTAATATTTTCACTAACACTCTGTAAAATTCAATCACATTTCCAGGCACATTAAGATATTTTATTGGAAAAATTAATACTCCGGGTAGGGATCTTACTCCATAGGAGGGAAGGGTTGGGCACCATTGTAACGGATTTCCACTTCTATCTGACTCTTATACCATACATAATTTAATTAAATATAAATAGCTTTGAAAAGTCAAAAAGTATTGTAATAAAACGCAAGACTAATCCAACTTAATTACCTATTTTTGAATTATAATAATATAATCTCTCTTTGGAATTCAATCCTAACCAGCCAATTTAAATATCTCTGAGACTAATTAACCTTACCAAGACCTCTAAAATGAAATGACTTCTTCCTCTGACAGTTCCGCTGTATCACAGATCTATACTCAGAGTTAACCTATCTCTCTCTTCAAAATTTTCCTTTACTTATATATCACCGTATCTGAATCATTTCACTTTAATTCAACCTGCATCTAATAACATAATCATGCTTCATTTTGTTTGGAAGGAAATTATTATTTAAAGAAATAAATTTCAATTAAACTCCTCAAGGTTAGAGAAGATAAATTACGAATAGTACAATGTCACAACTCTATGCAAAAAAAAGCATGCATACAATGTTTTTGTTGTTGAATGAAACAGAATCACAGTAATATATATATATATATATAATTAAAATTTAAACATCAATCTTTAAGAGTCACAGCAAAGTAAGTCTAAAAGGAAAAGTAAAACAGATAATAATAATTCTTCCCCTCACTTTTGGGTGGAAAACATGAACACATGTTTTCCACACACACACACACACACACACACACACACATATATATATATATATATATATATATATATATATATATATATAATGCTATCAAGTTGAATAGTAAGGAATTATTGCAATTCTTTTTTAATTCCCATGAAACCATTTCTCTCCAACTAGGATGAGAATCATTCCATCAGAGTGCAGGGAATAATTCTCGAAGGAATTTATATTGAAACAGTGGATGAAATCTTCATACATTCGAATATAACATTTTCATATTACTTTATCCAACATATATTTTCTGTTCAAATTTCATATATTTTTTGAATCTATGCACCGATCAACTACTAGTATATTACTCATTATACTTTTAATCTATTATTTACTATTGTTAAAGTTGGAATGTGCATCCGTGTCGCCTCCGTGTATATATATTACCTTTAATATCTCTGTAGATAAAAAGTACTTTGACCTATTTCTGATCAGTAAATTGTTACTCCGATAATATTACGAGCGAGTTTTACTATTACTCCGGAGATGAACTGTAGAGATTGGCAACGATGACTAGTGATAATCGGTAAGTACATTCCCGTGTCAAATAATCACTTGAATGCATGTCTTTCTTCTGCCATGGCAAGGACGATGACTTAATAATGATGAAGCGATTACTCTAAAATGTCTACGACCTCTTTCAGGTTCAATGTCCGACTATGCACTCTATGAATAAAATTGTTTCTCTCTTTAGATTAGAACTATCAACTCTATGAACTTATTATATCTTATTTTGAAACATAATGTAATTGATACAATTTACCGTTCATGAAAAAGACAGTTTTTATTCTTCTAAAATTTGTAGTGTTTGTAGCATTTGGATTATACTAGAAGACGGAGAAAATACATAATATTTAATGTTATTTACATGATTATATAATTAAACTGAACACACTGATATAATTTGAAAAAAGTGAAAAAGAATATAAAAATTCGAATAAGCAATTTCGCAGACTGAAATTGCATGTTGGAACTTTTATTCTTCGCTGCATACTTATAAATAATGAATATCTATATCGTTTCGCTGAACAATCTGTGTTGAATATATTATTAACTTAGTTTAGCATAAAAGACTAATTACAACGCCAGTAAGATAAAATATAGTATTCTATTTTTTTTTTCAAGATCATTAAATGCCAAGAATTTTGTATTAGCTATATTCTTACATGACAAAAGTGAAGATACATTTTCACAATTTGGATTACATAAAATCTCCTTTTTTGAAAGGTGTCGTTTGTGCGTATATCTACTTAAAAAGGTGCAATCAAATCTGATATAATACAATTAATTAATTCATACCGCGTTGTGTGTAAATCGTGTGATAGGAAACTGGAAATTAATTGAAATAAAGAAATGCGAAATGAAATCTATGGAAACGGGGTTATGAGAAACATAGAATTTACAACAAATCAAATTAATTTTATTACATTAAAGAAAACTCAAAATTAATACGAGTTGAATGAATTCGTATTACGTGAAGAGAATCTTAGAAGTTAATGAATTGTACTTAAATAAATGCAAATCTATATAAAATACTATTCAAATCTATATAAAATACTATTCAAATCTATATAAAATACTATTCAAATCTATATAAAATACTATTCAAATCTATATAAAATACTATTCAAATCTATATAAAATATATTCAAAAAGTATCAGTTTGTGATTGATACGGTTAATGAATAAAATGTTATAATAAAGATGGAAATAAATATGTAGCTTTTTTTACAAATTGAAATTTAGGTTAATAGAATGTAATACATTATTAATGTAATAAAATTGTAAGCTAAGGTATGGTTTCTAACAAAAAAAAATACTTATACATATTAGATTGTTTTATTAGTAATCATCAGTGTAAAAGTACTTTGAAGTCCATCTCCTTTTCTGCTTTTTCTAATTGTCCACCCATCAAGGGATTTAAGTTGGGAATTTGTTTTGCAAGATATATATATATTATATAGAGAGAGTATATATATATATATATATATATATATATATATATATATATATATATACAATAATTGTTTTCAGGCAAATATTATGCGGTAAATAAAAAGTTTTATCTAGATATTTTCTAACGATGTACAGTTCCAACAGCGTAAATTAAACAAGTCAAAAGAACTTTACTACATATACGTCCGAACATATTTAACCGCATATTAAAATGAATTAAAAGAGAGTAATGTTTTATGTTTTGCTTATGTATAGGAAAATTCCTTGGTAACCAAAATTGATAACCAGGAGATTACCCCATAAATACCAGCTACAAAAATGTAATACACCGAATAAATGCTGCCTCAGATAAGTGTTTCAAGTTATTTGAGTTGTTTTATTGTTCTGGTACGAAAAACGCGTTATAAGGAAATCGCGTTATAGGAGAGCAATCTCAATTTTCGTTTCGCGTTTTACAGAATTCACTGCATAGAAACACCGTGGGATCAGAGATTTGACTGAATATTAGTGCAATAATCTCATCTAGCGACACTGACAATTCCAAAATGATATATAATACATTTGCTAATTAACAGGAAGCTGTTGGAGATCTCGTGGACGTTGTGTGTATCAGATTAGAGTGGTCATCTCCTAGGTTTCGAGCACGCCTCAGTTTTCTGATTATTAAGATTGATCCATATAAATTTGATTCTTCAGATTAGAGAAAGGGATTTGAAAAATTTATTCATTATTTTTGTGGTAATGCTAACATAAGAAAATGTAACTGTGATTGAAGAAATTACTCAAATTTTAAAGAAAGGTATCTAGGAAATGTGTTGTTTTTTAAGCGTACTGTTCGTTTTTAATTCTCGTTTCGTACCACATCAACGAAACGCAATTTGAATACTGTGGAAAGAAAATTAAAAACTTTCTTTTTTTTTTATCCTTATGAGATGTTTCGTACTTATAACAAAGAATATAATTGTTATAAGAATATAATTGTTATAAGAATATAATTGTTATAAGAATATAATTGTTGAAAAAAATGCTGCACAAAAGCCATGAGTGGGATAGTAAATTATTTAATGAAAATTAATATTTTATAACGTCGATCTTCTTTCAGTTTTGTTTGTACATTAATATGTAAAAAATGAAATTTAAATATAATATTTTTATTCTATGCTCACTTCAATGAATCTTTATTTTAGAAACAAAATTACAGTTATTTTAATACATATTATTCACGTAAATTTATCCTAGATCGATAAATGAAATTTGACTTATTGTTC
The DNA here is from genome assembly GCA_019974015.1 of Nephila pilipes. Classification (NCBI taxonomy): domain Eukaryota; kingdom Metazoa; phylum Arthropoda; class Arachnida; order Araneae; family Nephilidae; genus Nephila; species Nephila pilipes. Next base: position 235,342 of record BMAW01102072.1, on the reverse strand, counting down.
TCTCTCTCTGCTCCAAATATTAATTTTATATTTCTCGTTGATAGAGTTATTTCAGAAAATGAAAATTTAACCTGCCTCTTACGATTTCATTAAATTATAATTTTATTCCATAGAATTGAAATATGCTTAAGAACAAAACTATCCAGTCAATAAAAGCGAGATCGTTATAATTAAACAAATGAAAATGATTAGCGTCATCAGTACAATACGTTAAATCAGAGCAATTGAATTACTATCTGGAGTTGATGTTAATGGAGAAAAATAGATAACTTGGAAAAAATAAAAAATCGGTACTTCAATCTGTGATTTAGAATTTAATTAATATTCAATTCTTTTTGGAATTGACGAGATCAAACGGAATAATATGTAGAAAGATTCTTCATTGATAAGGTTATGGTGTAATAAGATTATTTTTTTGCATCAGAAACGAGAAATAATTCTAATAAATGTAATAACTAATTAAGCCTTTCATATGAAATGATAAAAAGAAGCTTTTAATACAGATTTTTTTTTTTTTTGAGATTTTGCAGATCTCGATAGAAAAAGAAATGAGACTTAGCGTATATAAGACTCAGCATAAGCACTTCATGATATTTAATTAGCTGTATAAATGTGTATATTTTATTTTAAATGGATTACTTTAATTTGGCATTTTCTTTTATTTCAGTGCTTAAATTATTTTTAAAGGGGAATTTCGCTTGTACTCGTATATATACCATTTTTTAATGAAGTGTAATAATTGAATTCGTAATAATAATGTTTCAGTCCGAAGCTTGAGACAACCCTTTAAACTGCTTTATCTCCATTTTTGTGTTTTCTGCACACGCACGCACACACACACACACACATATATATATATATATATATATATGCACATACATATATATATATATATATGTAGGATTTTCCAGCTAATTATTAAAGAATTCATTTTATTTTCCAATGTACTGTGTAAAACCAGTTCCTCTGATACTCGATAGATCGAGCCAGAGTCATGTGATAAGCTCATGCAGCGGTACCTATTCCAGAACAAAAACTGAGTGACACTTCGTTCTCGCTCTTTCCTCCCCTATTTTTCCGCTTCTCTTCTCCTTCGCATTACCCGCGTCGGAAGTAAACTTCAAACGACCGAGCGCGTTCCAGCGCCCTTCGCGAACATGGGGTAAATGAGGCAACCATCTATTTTGATCCGATGAACTAGTCAATTCGTCATCTCATAGTGTAAACACTTTTCACTCCTCATCATCTCTCCTAGTAAACAAGTAAAGCTACTGTGAGCCTCATCGTTGAATTTCTACAAAAACTTCATGGAATCCGGTAATGGAATTACCACCCTAGACAGCCCTTTGTGTAAGAGCAAACCATCGTAGATTCGGGATGAACAATATCAGCACCCCACATTCTACTTATATAAATACACACACAAAATATGGAAACACCTTGTAAAATGCATGTTTTAAAAGAAAGATTGATTTTAATGAAATATGTAGGTGGCGCTGGCGTTTTGACTACTAACGCCACCTATACAACTTCGTAAATGTGCTAAACAGTTCAGTTGTTGTCGGAGTACTGTTATGTGAGGTTGTCATTGCATTATGTCAGAGTTAACAGACTTCGAACGTGGGCAAATTGTTGGAGCACGTATGGTAGGTGCTTCCGTAAGCAAGGTAGCCGAGGTGTTTAGTGTTTCAAGAGGTACTGTATCGAAGATTTATTCCGCATATTTGAAAAGCGGAAAAACATCATCTGCTAAATCACAGCGCGGACGAAAGTGTGTGCTGAGTGATCGTGACAGAAGATCATTAAGGGCAATTGTGACGAAAAATAAGAAGACCACAGCTGCAAAAGTTACTGCTGAAATGAATGTTGTGTTACAGAACCCTGTGAGTACCAAAACAATTAGAAGGGAGCTTCATAAACAGAGAATTTCTGGCCGTGCTGCAATTGAGAAGCCACTCATCAGTGATGCTAATACCCGTAACAGGAAAAGGTGGTGTTTAAGTCATAAAGCCTGGACTATAGGGCAGTGGAAGCGTGTAATATGGTCTGACGAGTCTTCTTTCACATTGTTTCCCACTTCTGGCCGAGTTTACGTCTGGAGAACGCCATCTCAAGCCTATAATACAGACTGCTTGTTGCCAAGAGTGGAACATGGCGGGGGTTCTGTTATGGCTTGGGCAGCCATATCGTGGTTCTCTGCTGGCCCCATGATAACTGTGTCAGGGCACATGACTGCCAAGACTTATGTGAACATTTTGGCAGATCAAGTTCATCCCATGGTACAAACTTTGTTCCCCGATGGTGATGGTGTCTTCCAAGACGACAAAGCCCCTGTTCACACAGCTCACATTGTCCACGATTGGTTTTCTGAGCACGAGGAGGATTTGTCCCATCTCCCCTGGCCACCACAGTCACCAGACCTGAATATTATCGAACCTTTGTGGTCTACATTGGAACGGAATGTGCGTTCTCGTTATCCACCGCCAACATCGTTATCTGAACTTGCCACCGTTTTGCAGGAAGAATGGTATAATATTCCCTTGGCACACATACAGGAACTGTATTTATCCATTCCGAGAAGACTGCAAGCTGTTTTGGATGCCAACGGGTTTCCTACACCATATTAAGCAAAGAAACATGTTTTTTAAAAGGTGTTTCCATATTTTTGTCCAACCCCTGTATATATATATATATATATATATATATATATATATATATATATATATAAAAATTACATGTGTTGTTTTTATGTATTAAATGTATTAAATACAGTTACATTTTATTACAATAGTTGCGTATTTTAATTATTATTTACATGCCTATTAGTTTTCTTTCAATTTATAATCTTCTTACAGTGAATTACATTCATAATGATTGTAAAGCGCTAAGTTAATATGTTACATTATGTAATAATATTATATTTTATTATTTTTAACTTTACATTTTAAATTTAATTAATTATTTTTTATATTGTTATATAGTTAATTATTGGCTGACGTACGGGTTTCTTTCGTATATCTTACCATTATTAACTATATATAAGTACGCTGGAGTGCAGAAATTAAAAATTGACTTTTTCAATATACAACAATGAAAATACTGAAAAGGGCTTTTTGAGACTAGTTATGTGAAATGACAGCTCAGTAGAAAGGTAATGCAAATCCAATTATCAGCACTATGACATTAGAGGGGACGTCACTGCATGAAAACGAGTGGAAAGCGAGCGTTCACCGCTAAGGCAATTTAAAAAGGAGGAGGAACGCGTTTCAGGACATTTTCTGCACGTAAAAGAAGAATCGTACATTCATAATGACAACAAGAAACCCTCATGAGGCCTTTATACGAGGTAGAATGATCGGCAAACTTGATGAGAGGCGCAATTTGAAGAGTGTTGCAATATAGATCGTTCTTTGTGTGTGTGCGCGTGTGTGCGTGCATTTATACAAGTTGATTGTTAAGCACGTCTGTTAATATACAATATGAAATTTTAAACAAAATATTTTTGTTTGTATAGTTTAAGTATATGTATTGTTAAAAGACATTTTTTAATTGCTAAATTGCAAGCTGCGGGAAAGCATTAAACATTTTTTATTAATCAATCTGAATTACAAATTAGTTATTTGAAAATTATTTAGTTAAACAAATTCACGCAATTATGATGTTAATAAATAATTTGACCATTGTTATGAATTTAAAATATAATTCTAATTATAATTGTTAATGTTAGTTTTCCAAAATATCCTACAGACGTTTTGGAACACTAACATTAAATATTATATTTTATTTTACAATTATTAAATAACTAATACTTCTAATTATTATTACTAATAGATAAGGGTAATTTATTATGAGAAAATAATTACTAATACTTAATTTTGTATGTAATAAATAGCTACTGCTACCAACTAATTTAGTTACTGCTAAATAAGTACCACTATTAATTCATTTTGTTACTACTACCAGGCAAACAAGTCAACTACCTAAATAATCTCAGTGATGACTTTAATATAATCATGCGTCATCGGCTACGCCAAATAACATAATAAAAGTATCAACCCTCCGTTAGAAATATTAAAGGTAATATTATTGTATTTAACAATTAGTCGCATTGAAAGTTTTATCTAGAAAATAAAAAGAAAACAGCATTTTTCATTACAGTAGACATTATCTAATGTATTACTCTTTCGAACTAAACTCATAATTCACACTATTTTATCTGATTACAAACAAATAAGTCTAATGGCTAATTTTATATATCTTCCTTATATAGTCTCTCAGAATTCGATAAATAAGTTGTAGATTAAAACTGTTTACAGTATAGAAAGAATTCATTGGAAATGAACGTTTTTAACAATCTAAATATTTTTTATGTTGTTAGTAGTAATAGTATTATCAATAAGTAAACATAACTTTTGCATATAATACACCGAATTACTCCAATAAATCGTGTAGAAATGATGTCTTGTTTCAATAATGAAATTATAGAAATATTTGAGAAATATTATTTTTAATATAAATCTTCATTTCACAATATGCTTGCACAGTATTAAAAGAACTAAATTTTGTAGGAACTTTTAACAGTATGGAAATGTACGGTTACATTACTTTACTTAATTTCAGTATCTGCGTAAGTAAATCATAATCAAGAAGTATTCTTAAGTAATTAATAACTTATTATTTGATTCAATGTAATTTAAGCTCGTAATTTGTTGTCCTGATCGTAAACTCGTGGCCGGCGTTGTTTTTGTGAAGTCGGTTTTTAGCACTGATGCCAAAAAATATTCGCCGTGTTTGGAGCATGATACACGTTAAATTTGGTCAAGGACCCAAGTCCTCTCTTTGGCGTAGTGTGGAAGTCTAGATAGGGTGTGCCAATTCTTTCGTCGTCATCCTCATATGATTTATGTTCAATGTTATGAGTTTCGTAGCCAATAAAGTTGGCATTCGTTTTCATTGCGATGTTAATACACAATTAATCAATTCATGTAATTTAAGATGTAAACTGTTTTTTCTTTGTTGATTGTTGGTAAAATTAATTTTTAAAAAAAGTTTACTTCGTGAACATTTTAAGATGTTAATAGTCCCTCTGTCAGAAATTTCTGTTTCTAAACGAGATATAAACAAATAAAATGTTTATTATAACTATTTCTCGTTACGTCCAAGAATAATTACGTCTATATAAGAACTCGTATAGAGAGAATTAAACTATTTTAATTTCCCCCCCTTATCAATGTTTTATCATCAATACTCACGTATCAAAATAGGCAATAAATTTTCCTAATTTTTAATACTATATAAGTATGTAAAAATGAAAATTTGACCTAGAAATTTTTCTATTCTTAAGGATTTGTACACACATTTGACAAGAAATTGAATTTTGATAATTAAACTTCTAAGACTTATAAGAAATGTATTACTGTTATTAAGGTAATTATAATTCTTTTCAACCAATATTGATTCTTAAGTCAAATTAGTAAATTATCTTATACTTGTTTAATGTTCGAGTACATTTTATTCTTAATTAGTTTTCGAAATCATGAATTTAAGAAATGTTTTTGGAATAATAATATATTTAAAAGTAACAAAATAAATGATTAAATCATTCATACCAACGCTTTTAAGTATTTACGTTCCGAAACAATAACTTAACTTATCGTAATGCATTTGAATACCATTAATTATTACCAAACCTGCGCAAATTATTCATTCAAAATGATTTTCAGATTATCCCTATGGAATTCTGGAATTCCAAGACGATTTGATTTGAACCGAATTCAGTTTTATTAAATTTCTTTTTAAAAAAATAAAGATATACGAATGTGATTCTAAGTTAATTATTTTCTGTTTTGAATATATTGTTAATAAGGATAGATATCCATTACTTAAAATAATTTTGCTTTATTTTAAAGTTTCCAAACATTTTCTGAATTAATGAATGGCACAGAATATTTTATACCATCAAAGCGAGTAATTAACATGCCTTCTGTTTATACCCGTGGGAGGTTTCATAATCAGAAGATTCATTTGAAGCTCATATTTCTCGCCCATGGTTGAGGAATACTTCCCGTGGGAACTAACAAGCAAGCAGAACAGAAGCATGGATATTGGATTTGATAATTTAATGGATGAGGCAATTACTTAGGTTGAAATTTCTTTTGGGTTTAATTAATGGTACTTTCTTAATTTTCATTTTGGGTTTTTTTGGAGATTATCTTTTTATTAATATTTAAAGTCTGAATGCATTTTTATATCTAATATTAAATATTTATTTTCAGTCTTTGCTTATGATTAATTTTTGCCGTTTTTTATTTGAAAAAAAAATCATAAATGTGTTTTAAAATCATTTTTAGACAACAAAGTAAAAGTGTTACATAAACAGAAAAAATTAATTTAAAAAATTCTTTAGGAAATATGCACACAATTAGTTCATAGGAAGTTATCTCTAATTTATGATTTGTCAAAAAATACTAAATACATAAACAGTGCAATGTGATATGTATAATGATATATTAGTAGTAAAATGTCGAAATTTATTTTCTTCTCAAGTTTCAAAATATATCTCATACATTATATATTATTTGATTGTATTATATTTAATAATATCTGATTTTTTTTAAAATTCTACTAAAAGAAATCACTTATATTTTCCTATTTGGTGGAATTCTTTGACTAAGCAACATTTCTAAACTATTTAATGCAATTTAATTTTTTTTAGAAAAACTTTTTTTCAGTTTTTTTCAATGTTTAACTTTTTCTAAAAGATTTAAGTTAAATCCTTAAATGGGTAAAATTTACATCTGCTCAAATGGAAAGAAACGCGTTATTACCTTATCATCAAACAACAGCTATGAAATGAAATCGTTCTTGCAAAAAATATCCACTTTTCTATACCTTTGAGAAAAAAAAGTAAACCTGCTTTTATCAAGCAGGAATTTACACGGGATTTTAACTTCAGAGCAATGAAATTCCCTCCAGAGCATTTTGTGAGAGGAAAAAAATAAGATTAATGCAATTGTCTAGGCATCAATTTTAACCGTATTTTTTGGACCAAAAATTCTTCAACAATCTGAAAATAGCTATATACATAATATTCGTAATATTATCATTTTTTCCTCATTTCTCAGAAGAAAAATTAAATATTTTTCATTGTTTTAATAAGCATATATATACATATAAGTGTACACCTTTAAATAAAACATAGATTGAAATAATATAAAATACTCTATTTTATTCACTTTTCATTCAATACTTTTCATTTGATGTCTATTTATTTTATGAAATATTTGCTATTGTATTATTGTTATTATCGAGTTCTATGATATAAAACTTGTAAATATACGCAAACAACTTTACTTGGATTGGTATTTTAAGCTAACAGGTAAATACATACATTTTTGGGTTTGTAAATGACCAAAAAAAATTATTCAATTTTATGCTACGTTATGTGATCTTACTTAAACCTTTACGTTTCTTATCATCAGATAACATTCCCGTCATTTTCGTTGTTGAAATCGAATTAAATTAAATTTGCCTTCCAAAATATCCCATTTAAATGTTTCCTATTCCACAACAGTTAATAAAATAGCAATTTTATTATATATAAGAAAATATTCATTCAAAATTCTTTAAGGATTAGGAAAGTGTAAATTTTCTCTTCATTTTTCTTTTTGCTATTTAATTAGTTTCCTTTTTAACGTGATTCTTTTTCAATCATTCAATATTTTAGAAAGAAAATGTTCTTTCATACATTTTGATTTATTTTGATTTTATTTCCTAAACCTCTCTGTATTATTAAAATTCACTTTACTTTCTTTAAAGCCTTTTAAAGAACGGTATAAGAGGAAACATTTATTATGCATTTATATGATTATCATTATCATACATTTTATCGAATCTCATATAAAAAAAAAAACATTCGTAGCATTCAAATACATTTTACAATAACCGTTATTAGTTGATCATATTATGTTACAATTTTAAAAAAAAGATTCTCCTGTAATAAATGGAACATGTATTGTGTATAAATGGTCGTTATAATTTTGTAGCATTTTACTAGCAAGAAAGGACGTCATAAGAATTGCTAAATGTATACATGTATCTAATGAATGCTCAAAAATGTATTTCCTCGAAATTGGCATCGTTATTCTAATTTCTCCATATCGTGTTTACAGAATTTTGAATTGACGGAAGAGAAAAGAGGAAAAAATAAGTAACAGGAGGATAAGAGAGAAAAAAATAGGTGGAAATTGAGGTACAAAATAAAAGAAGATGGGTGAAAAATTCAATCCTCTTTTGAATGAGGATAGTAATAGAATACCCGTTCAAAGAGATATTGAAATCGAAGATTCTTATTACGAGTTAGAGACAGCCTACGGTTGAAGTTATCTTTTTTACGTGCTGATGGGGACTTATTACTGTTTATCTTTCCATACCTTTCATAGGTTCACTGACTTGCCTTTCAAAAGCGAACTTACGAAGGTAATTCCAAACTTTTGAATTGAATACTAGGAAAAAAGGAAGACGTGTGAAAATTTTTATTTTATTTTGGTAACTTCAAAGCTGTAGAGGTGAGTTTTTATTGGCTAAGGAAAGGAAGAATAACTAAAATTGAACCAATATAACAAGAAAATAAGCTAATTCAATGCTAGAGAATATCATGTTACCAATACTATTATCCATAAATATAGAGATTCTGACTCATATCATACATCCAAACATTTTTTTCTTATCTTTTTATACATTATTAATTTATTTTAAATTTCGATCCCCTTCAGTCTTTATAATAAAATGAATCGCTTAGTTGTTTTTTTTTTATTTCACAAGAAAGTAAAGTTGATATCTTGCAATATACATTAATATATCATGATACTTATTTGTGGTTTTAAAAAACAAGTATATGTATATATTTATTTATATTTATATACAGAGGGAATGGATACATTTAAAATCAATAAAGCTTAAAGATACAAATGAACATGGTAGAAGGCTTATGTTAGAAATCCATTGTAAAAATTATTTTTAACACTTAAAATTATTTTGTGAAGATTATCGTCTTCTCATCGACTATTTTCCAACTGATTCGAGATCTACATGTTCAAATTATATTAAAATGTGTATTGATAATTTGTTTAATGATTTTAGGAAGTTTTGGTTTATAGAAATTATGCCTATGTCAACAAATATGCTCTTCTTTGCAAAATACACCTCTGAAACAACTATTATAGAAACAATCCTGTAAAATTATAATTATTTTTCGTTAAGGTAAATATTACATGTACGAAAATAATATTGATGAGAAGTATATTTAATGAGAAGTAAAAAAGAAATTGATGTTTGCCTACTGTAGGTAATAGGTTTGAATAATATTCTAAATTTTGTATTAATGCTTCTATAAATGACATATAAATATCCTAAAATTGGATTGCAAATTATGATAATGATGCCAATATGAAGCATTTAAATGATTATATGATTATTTTTATGAAACTTTCCTTTTTGTTTGAAAAAATTGTTGTTGTATAAAAATTATTTTCATTGCGTATACATACATACGCACGCACGCGCACACACACACGCACACACACACATATATATATATATATATATAATTCAGCTAACTAACTAACAGTACTAATTAATTTAACAATTCTATACATTCGACCTCTTGTAGCTTTTACAAAATGCATATTTTGCATTAATGAAGATATTAAATTTTTGAATATCAAGAAAATCCTAAATTCTAACTCCTAAATTTCATAAAGTATCTATTAAATTTAAAGTTGTTTGACTACTGGTATCAGTACATACAATACTAAATTAAAATCTTACAAGAATTTACAAAGTAGTATAGATTACTTAGATTAGACAGCTATTATTAAAATTAGTCATGAGATTATTAATTATTTACATATTAAGAATATGTAATCTATGTATAACTATGACTTTATAGATTTGTTTGATTAAATAAATATAGAAGATTGAATTAATGCTATCATGGATAAGTTTTAAAGGAATTAATATTTAATAGTTCTAGATCTTATGAGAAATTTAAATTTCTTATTAATCTTGTTTTGAAGAAAAATTTCGTTTCTTAACGAACAGCGATCTTCCCATTACTGCAGCACCACTGGTGATGGATACTCAGAAAACTTAAGTCTATCAGGTACCGCCTTTGGCTAAACATCTATTAATGTCTATTGGTAAATTTAATTCGGAACTCCACTCATGTAATATTTATGTTCATTTCAATATAATTTTTTGTTTCGTTACTATTCAAATAAATATTAACAGAATTTCTTTATATTTTATGAGTAATTTCAGATATAAAATACCACCAATCTCGTACAAAATGTTGCTCTACGTCAAGTGGAATAAACGGTTCCTCTCAGCCTCGAAGTAAATGAACACCCAGTTCACAGAATTATTTCAGGGGATCCTGGCAATAGGTTACGGTATGCCCACATCACCGGATTTAGATATAGTAAGTGTTTCCATTATCTCAGTTTATCCCAGCTGTTCATGGAAAGATATTCAACATATCCAACATCGTTATTAAACCGAAACCTGGTAATGCTTTTTCATATATTTAGAAAAGTTTAATGCACATGAAGCTTTAGTTTTGCTTATGAAAAGAACAAGTTTGAATTGTGGTAAATGCTCCCCACATTGAAGAAAGTATTAAATTATTTTAAACGAAACAAAATTGTTTTATAAATTTCAGATTGATAAATTCTAGTATGTTGTCTTAAAGATTATATAAATATAAGAATCATAATTGTGTGTATTTTACATTCATTCGTTAAGTCTTCCTGCTTGTTTGATTTAAAACCGAATGGGCTAATTTTTAAATCGAAAGTAAATGCAGTGTTCTGTTTATGAGAACGCTGCTTTCGAAATAAATATAAAATAAGATTTATTTATGTTGTATTAATGAGTTAATGTAAAAGTTGAACTCAATTTAACTTCGTTATTGATTAATAAGTTTTATATCAGTAGAGAAATTTGTTATTTAATTTATATTTTGTTACGCTGAATGTTAATGGTTACTTATGGTTTCTTAAAAAAAAATGTTTTACTTTGAATGGAAAAGAGCTGCATCAGATACAACTAATATTTTGCTAAAAATTGAATAATAAATTAGTAAATACCAATTATAGGCCTCATGAATATTCATTTTCAAAGAGAATGTTCATTCAGTCTCATTTTTCGCTTCAAGGTCAAAAGCAGTGATTTCAGAATATGATTTTTTTCTTTTCTGTTTTACTTTGGCTGGCGTCAGAGGAAGAATTTTATTTTTCTTTGTTCCAGTTGATTGTCTATCATTCTTTCTGCAGACATTTCCCGCTTTTCTTCAAAATAAAGATTCAGGATATAATTATTCAGTCTATTTATTCATTCTTAAGCACTTTTATTTAAAAGACATTGATTTCATGATTTAATTTTAAACACTAAACATCTGAAGATGGCCCTCCTCGCTAAAACTAGAAAGGAAGATTTGAGGGTTTTAGCTCATGAAATGGGTTAAATTTTAGGTCAGGATCTTAAAGTTTATACAAATCATCTTAAATAATGTCGCCTCAGTATAAAGAAGTCATAATAAAATTTGTGTTGTACAACAATGTCGATGTGAGAAAGACAATAGAGAGAAAGAAAGGAATGTAAAAGAGCAAGCAAAACCAGACAAAGAACGTGAGTAAAACTAAAGAAATTTGAAGACACTTATGTAGTTATTTTGCAATATTCAGCATTTTTCTCATGATGAAATTTTTGAAATGATTTGAGTTGTAATAAGTAGTTATAACGCTTAAAATTTGGCAAAACTTGAGAAGAAGAAAAAATGGATAAGACGAAATACTTGATATTTTTGACAAGGTTAGGATATCGGAATCCCTACTTGGTTTTTGCTTTTATCGTACGCAATCGAATTTTGATAACTAGAAGAAAGAAATTATGCAAATTCTTAGTGTTAAAATAAAATATATTTGTTAGCATTCAATCTAGTTATTTCTTTTATTACTTTTCATCAATCTGAAATTGCCTTTAAAATCTAATTCATTCGGAAATGAGGAAAGTCAACTTAATATGGAAATATTCTTATTTTTTAAAGGTTATTTTTTTCTTTCTGTTTTAATACTTTTTTAGCAAATCTAGCATAGTAATGATATTATCTTGTTAAAATGTAATTATACATAGAATTAAATATTAGATAAATAAAAAAAATATATTCTCTAACTAAATGTAAATGAGCCTAGAAAGTGTTAAAAGTCTGATATTGAAAAGAAATAAATATGATTCGATATCTATCAGGAATTTTCTGCGAAAAGATGTTTTTATGCTTATTAACGTAGATATCATATGCAAAAGGTTAAATAAAAGTAAAACAGTAAGTCTGAGTGAGTAAAGAAAATACATTACACCAAGTTCAGTTCGAAATTTTATGGAGATTTAAAAATCGGAGACTTGGTACTTGGATTTCGGAGAAGATTTACAAAATACTGACGTTTCCAGCGTTAATGAGAAAGCCCAGTAACCGATACTATAATGCAAAAGTCTTATCTCCTATAGAGAATTATGTGCATGTGAAGAAATTTATTTTCCTATAACTCTATTAGGAAAAACACAAGTTTTTCAAATAGATGAAGAGTCTCAAAAAATGAAAACATTACAAATGTTCATTAAATTCACTCAGGCAGAAAGCTTGAGAAATAGACTTACACATTTAAATTAAAATATAGTAGGAATACATATTTCCTATTTTCTCAGAAAACAATAATCTCGTTTACATTTAAAGAAATTGAGAAAATGTATTTCGGAAAAAAATTGTGTTTATGCTCCTGCAGTGAATTTTACTCGTCCTTTGGAAGAATTTTTTTTTGTCTCAATTGTGTTTGTAGTTATATAAATACTTTTCATTTCGATAAAGTTACACTAGCATTTGTTTAGATGTAAAAAATATGTTAAAAAGAAGAGAAAAAAAGTAAAAAATATGTTAAAATATTTCCAATTGTCTTAAAGCAGTTGAGAAAGCCATCTGATGTAAACATGATCCTTGTTAATAATCACGTAACTATATTCAACGAAGTTTTGAAAATTTGAATAGTTATATTTAATGAAACGTTTGATGTTTATTTTTCATTCAAAATAAGATGATATTCCTATAGCTAAATAAAAAACCGTAACTCTGATAAACACACGTGAATTTAATTTGTTTACTCACAATAAAGTAGAATTTATTACGTTCTCAGCTCAAATTAAAAGCCTAACCTCTTATTTTGATTGACTATTGGCGAAGTGTAATACAGTTCTTCCTGTAACTTCACAATGAACGCAAGGTTTCTTATCTCACTGCTAGTTGCATTTAGTAACTGCAATTGCATAGTATTTTGTTAAGTATTTTATTCTCTAATACTTCACAAATTAAGAAAAGGGGAAATTTTCGTTCCAATATATATATATAAAAGAGGTATGGCTATTAAATAGCGAGACTGACTATGCTACAGAAGAGGTACACAAGTGCCAAACGTCAGAGACCGTCATCTATTTAACGTGACCTTCTCTTTTGAATGCAGTGCCTAACGCTTCTATAAGAAATTCCGTGTGGCCGTAACCTTCCCTCACTTTAGAGCTATTTTTTTTTTGTTTTATTTCGCATGAAAAATGATAACTCAGCAACGAATTGTTGCGAACATTTCACATGAAACTTGGAGAAACTGTTACTGAAACTTATAATTTATTGAAAGAAGTGTAAGAGGATAAATATTTATCAGTGCACTTATTTATAAGTGGTTTAAGCATTTTCAAGATGGCCGAGAAGACGTTGAAGAGGATTTACGCCCTTGTCGCCTTCCCGCATCAAAAACAGATGACAATATCGAAAAAAATAGAGATAATCTTGTTCAATATGACCGTCGGTTAAGTATTCGTGCAGTTGTTGAGACTGTATGAATAGGCAAAGAATCCGTACGGCAAGTTTTTCCTCCAAGATATTGCTAATTCCACATTGTCTATCAAGAGGAATCGAGCCAAGTACATTATCCTAGTGTTAAATCATCTGTCTATTTACCATATTTTGAGCCATGCGACTTGTATTGGTTTCCAAAGGTGGGATCTGTTGTGAAAGGAACAAGATTTGAGTCCTTAAAGTTGTGAAAGAAAAAGTTTCACGAATCCTGAAGGAGCTTACAGAAGACTTTCACCATTGTTTCGAACAATTGAAGATTCACACGGATTGTACATAGGTATAGAGGATGGATTTATGTTGAAAGTGATAATAAGCAAATACGTATGACGTCAAAATAAAATGTTTTACAACATCAGTATCATTATTTAATAGCTACACCTCGTACATCAACAGATCTTTAGTATGTGGTATTTATAATGAATGAAACTTGAGCTTCATTTACAATTATAAGCAATTTCATTTAATTTTTAATGCAATTTTCTAAGACATTTTATACTAATCAATTAAGCCTAGATATTATAAAGCACAGCTAGGGGGACTTGGTATAATATTTTTTAAGCTTTCACTTTTCGCATTTCAATAAAAATGAGAAGATCAGCTGCTCGTGAAAGTAAGGATTGCAGTAACAACTACGCAGGTGACAAAAATTGATAAATTATGTCCTTCCTAATGCAAATCACTTTACAGTAATGCATGCCATGTTTTTAAAGTATGATATATTGGCGTTTTATATAAATATCATAGCTTAAATGGAATTAAACATGTTTCTTATTATTCATAATGAATTGGGAAGTCGTGAGAATTTTGCTTACATTGCTAACAAGTGTAATAATATAATAATTGCCGTGTTTCTGTAGAGTAATACAACTATTCAAAAAATGTTATTCAATATAATTAGTGTGAAAATAATTAATATTTTTGTATTTATTTTCCAGAATTTCGTATTAGGAGTAATAAATTGTTATTTACTGAAAATAAGAGTACTATTGAATTGTCCTGAAAATTCGCACCGATTTTTGGCATATGGAATAAGGACATGCCTGAATATATTAGAATCGTTGAAACAAATGGCATACATACATATACTAAAAGATGGTACATCAGAAAAAGTTAGAAGAAAAGTTTGTTATGACATGTGAATTATTGTCATTTTTATACGCCATGATTATGGAAGCAAACAATGTACATTATATGTACTTAAATGCTTTTCTTTTACGGGAAAGGCATAAATGTCACACAAGCAGAAAACAAGTATTATTAAACTCAACTACCTACTACTTTATTTCTATTTTTAGCAGCATGTCTTTTTTTTCATTCCACTTCTGATTTGTATAAACACACTTTTATTCTTACTTTTTTTAATCATACACTTCTAACAACAACACTTTGAACGTTATTTTTTTTTAAACTTAGCTTACTTTCCCGCATTTAGCTTATATTTAAACTTCAGACTAGAACACACTTACAACGTTTTAATTAATAACAACGATTCCTTTTACCAATTTAAATTTCTTTCACGTTACCCTAGAAATCTACGCAATTCATTTTAGCTAAACGAACCATCTCACGATTCGTACACTCGAGTGTCAAATTATTCGCATACTCACTAACACTAAAAATGAAGGGGTTATGTGATAGACGTCTTACAATTGCCCCTCACAAAAAACCTTCTACAGGCAGTCGTTGAATAATATGGTTAACACAAGTTATGCGTCTTGTTTATGGCGAAGGTGCCTTTAGCTAAGAAAACTTTGTAGAATTGATTTTCTGGTCTTAACGCTAGTGAGACTTCAACTTTGAATATATAAACACATTCATAAGTCTTTCACCTCAAATGAAGATTAAAACACTGATCGCGCATAACCTACACTGTGCGCCCCGTTAAAAAGAAATAATGTTAAAAAATATCAAACTCCGTCATCCACGAGCATTTTGCGATGTTTGTGTAGTTATATAAATTATGTTGAGGAATGGGATCCCTACGATTTAACAGAGCAAAATGCGATAGTTCGCCTTTCCCATTTACAAATCGCTCTATAAACGTAACGAGAAGACATTTTTGAACATTAGTGATTGGGGATTAAAAGTGGATAAAAATCTTGCAAAAAGTGAAATAAACCACCTATAGCAACCCCAAAAACTTAATTAGCAAAAATCAGAAAAAGATTATGCTCTATCTCTGGATGGATTCAGAAGAAATCTTGCATTAAGATCTTTTAATAAGAAACGGGTTATAAATTTAGAAACGTTTTGCTCCTAATTAAACAAACTAATGTCAAAAGTTAAATAAAAACGTCCGAGAATAGTAAATTGGAAGTGCATACTGTTTCTTCAGGACACAGAGCGGCATCAAGCACATTTGAGAACGTTACAAAACTTGTTAGCTTTCGGGATATTCAATCACATCTACCATATTCACCAGACGTTAAACTTACTAATTTTGACTTATTTTGATTGTTACAAAATTCCTTATTAGGGAAAAGTTTTAACTCTTTGGTCGAGACTAAAGATAAGGTAGAAGCGCTTTTAGCCTAAAAATCTGTAAGTTTCTGAAAGGATGGATTTTCAAGTTGCGTGAAAGATGGAGAAAGTCAGGGAAGCAAAATAACAAATACATAATTTAAATAAATTAGTACCATTTTTTACATGTGCTTCGTTTCGATTTCCTTTTGAAATTCGCACGAACCTGCCGTCCAACTCAATAAATTATGTAAATATTCGAATAGATAAATGAAACATTTATATTATCTTGTTACATACTCATATAACTCAAATTTGATTTTATAATAAATAACATTAAGATACACATCACAAAATAATTTAATACACTAAATTTGAAATATCATTTCTTTATTTCTAAAACTTAGTAACATAAATAAATGTAAAATTAAGAATAAATAAATAAAAACATTAGAAGAAAATGCAATTTTAGAAAGTTCAGATTTAATGTTGAGGATGTACATAAAATATATGAAAACTTTCGATTGCATTATGCATTTTACATTATCAAATATTTAATTCAACGTATAAGAAATTACATTGGAGTTCTAAATTAAAAATTGATTAGTAATTATATTAATAATGAATAAAAAATATGTTGGAATGGCAGGAAATGTGATACAGAAAGTGTAAAACGGTTATAAGGTAAGAAAACGCTACGAAAGACGATATATAATAACCTCTTATACTATCTGAAAAAAACATTTCGAAAGAAAACTTTGCATAACATGAAAAAACTTTTAAGTAAAAAACAATTGAAATAAAAAAGTATGAAAGTTATGTGACTGAATCTTCTATGAGTGATTCTCAATTATAATAAGGCACTGAATGCACTATCTATATATACAACTATGCTTTATTTCTCTATATAACTTTTTACGATACAAAATGTATTTATATAATCTAGGAATACTAAAAGGATATTCTACTTTACCTTTACCGCACATAATTTAGAAACCAGCAATATCAATGTTAGATCATTCATGAAATTTTTTCTCATATTGTTGATTGGTTATATTAACGTCGCACTAAGATGCAATACAAAGGCTATTCCCTCGGATCGCATAATTTTGAGACTCGGTCAAGGGACGAGTATGGCACCTGCCTACCTAACTTCCATGCCATCTAACGAGAGGACTTTGAGCCTCAGCAGATTTAATTTGCATCCGCTCCGGCTGCACGGCAGGTCTTTAGTAATATCAAGGCTTGAAATCACGAATCGATGAAAACCACCGATCGCTAGTCCACGAACACGATTATTAGGCTTTCGCGGCCTCTTTCTTATCATTTTAAGAGCGAAAAAAGATATTTGATAACGAAACATGAACAAATCCACTGTTATATTTAACGTTAAAAATTACGCTTCCAAGACTTAAAATATCAGACTTACATTTTTGTCAACAACTAAAGTTCGTGTAGGCGATAGGCACTTGTAAATGGAGAACGAGTTTCTCCTGTCGCAGAAATGATAAGTTATGACGATTTAATATATCATTCTTGCATCTCAAGATGTTTGTTGTAAATATTTTGATAAGTTGCCATTGCCTTTCACTTGCTCTATTTCTTCGTTGGATCTGTCTTTTCATTCATGTAATAACATTTCATCGGCTAACTTGGAAACCTCTCTTTTATTTTAAGCAACGATGTCCTGAACAGTGATTCATGCTGTGACAGATTTTGCATCTTTCATTTAATTTTGTCTTCTTGTTCCATGGACTATGACCACATTTTTAATATAGTTTACATTCTTCTAAATTAAGATTTGTAAGTGCATATGTTCAGTTAATTTTAATTTGTTCTCCTTACCTTTTGTTACGAATTATTTTCTGTGGTACAATATTCATATGCAGCTATATCAACCCTCCGTTCCTTAACTTCTGTATAATTCTTCCGGATTCTACGATTCTTTCCTTCTCGAATCTTGCTGGAGTAAATCTCTTAACTTCAAGGTGATACAACATTAGTAAAATGTTGTCATATATACTACGCAATCTACTTATGAATTGAAAACAATTTAATGTTTGTTGAATTTCAAATCCTGTGATTGTAACACTAGATTGAACGTATCGCTTGTATACCTAGAACTACCAAGAGTAGGTCATAACTGACCCAATGACTTCAGTCATGATGTTACTCTTAATTTCTATGATAATACAAACGAAAAACAAAGTGTTTCATAATTTATACAACGATTTGTAATTGATGATTTATGAAATTTAGCTTCTAGAATATTGTATAATGTGAAATTTAGTTCCTAGGAAACTATCTTTAAGGAAAAATTAAATTTCTAGTTGCAGAACACATACTTTAAGAATTTAGAAGGTTGTATAAAATGAAATGCAAAAATGTTCTTTTTACTTAGCTTCTAGCCTATATAAAAATATGAACATTCTACAACTTATTATCACATAGATACAATAGCTTCCAATCACGAAAGCTCACGCATTGCCTAAAAAGTATATCCGTATGTGTGGATACACCATCTTCTCATTCTCACCCTTTTGCAAAAAACCGGTGCAATACATCTCCTTATACAATTCTTTTTTAACTGAAAAATGTGGTATTGAAATCCTGTTTTAAGCAAAAGAAAAGGCAATTAGCTTATTCTGGTCAGCTATGAGACATATGGTAGTTTTAGGTATAACAGATATATAAATAAAAAAAAGTATTGCTTAGAATTCAACTAAATTTATTTTAAGACATTGGACTGAATACATGGGGAAAGTCAAAAAAATTAGAAAGCTTAATTTTGAAATACCACTATGGAATGAGCAAAAACTCACATCTTGGGTCACAGATGACCCACCTGGGTAATTCTAGTGTTAATCTGATTAATCTTTTCGGGAACACGTCTATAAAAGATACTGATAGTTTCTAAAATTCGTCTATCTGTCCCGCTTGTACGGCTCTCGAAGCTGGTGTAGTTTTCTTTTGAATGTCCCAACTATTTTTTCCATCTTTGAAGTCTGCAATCACTGGTTGCAATTGAGGTTCGACTCCTAGAAATATAGCTGTAGGAGTTATGGCCTTTTTCTATCTCAAATGTCATGGGTTTTCTTTTTTTTTTTTTTTTTCTTCCCTTATTTAAATAAACTGCTGTTTGTAGAAAATGCAACACCATGAAGGAATCATCAGAATCAAATGAAATTCGCAGCAAATGTCAATTATAGGATATTATGCAAATTAATAAAGTTTCAGAGCCATCGCGCGTGCGCGGCGCGCGCAGCGCCCTCTGAATTGATGCTGAAAGCGTATAAATAAAGTGCTGTAGCGGGACGTTGAAAAAAGTCTATGATTATTTGTTAGTGGCAAACGTTTAGTGAGACCTGAGTATGCCTCCACGACGGAAGAATAAGAAATTCAAGCAACTTACGGAGTTTGAACGAGGGAGGATAATCGGCCTTCGAGAAGGAGGATTTTCCTATCGCGCAATAGCAGCGCGTATGCAGCGGAACAGTTCCACAGTGATGCGAGTTTGGAAGCAGTGGACCGACGAGCACCGAACAACTCGAAAAACAGGCACTGGACGACAGAAGGTGACGTCAGAGCGCGATGATCGACACCTGCTCCGCATGGCGGTGAATGATCGCACAGCTTCCTCCAGGCAGCTGGCAGCACGTTGGTCTACTGCTACAGGTGTACAATTGTCGGCTTCGGCAATTCGTCGTCGTCTGCTGCGCCGTGGATTGCGTGCAAGGGTGCCTTTATACAGGATTCCCCTCACGGCGAATCATCGACGGCTGCGTCGGCAGTGGGCTCTTGAGCACAGAGACAGGCGAGCTGATTGGCACCAAGTTGTCTTTTCAGATGAATCACGCTTCAATTTGTGGACCCATGATGGCCGTGTTCGTGTTA
This sequence comes from Nephila pilipes, assembly GCA_019974015.1. Lineage (NCBI taxonomy): Eukaryota > Metazoa > Arthropoda > Arachnida > Araneae > Nephilidae > Nephila > Nephila pilipes. Next base: position 215,028 of record BMAW01102072.1, on the reverse strand, counting down.
GACGTTATGCCGGTCAACGCTGCCTTCCTGAGTGTATTATTGAACGACATAGTGGTCGAACACCCGGAGTTATGGTCTGGGGTGCGATTTCGTATCATGGACGATCCAATTTTATACGAATTGAGGGTAATCTCAATAGCAACAGGTACGTCCGTGAAGTGCTACAGCCCGAAGTCGTTCCTTTCCTTCAAGGCATCCCTGGAGCTATCTTTCAGCAGGATAATGCACGCCCACATGTTGCGCGGACTGTTCGAGACTTCTGTTCAGCACAACGCATGCAACTTCTTCCTTGGCCTGCTTATTCACCGGATATGTCGCCTATTGAGCACGTGTGGGATATGGTTGGTCGGCGTCTCGCTCGTGATCCGCGTCCTGCAGTTTCCAAAGACGAACTTTGGTTGCGCATACAAGCGATATGGAATTCTCTTCCTCAAGCAGATATTCAACATCTGTTTGACTCCATGCCACGTCGTATAGCAGCACTTATTGCAGCGCATGGTGGCTGCACCAAATACTGATTTCGGACGCTTAATTTGTTTCTTTTGTTTTGAAAATTTCATCATTTATTTGTATCAGTACAAGTCGTTTCTGCATTAAATTTCATTTGATTCTGATGATTCTTTCATGGTGTTGCATTTTCTACAAACAGCAGTATATTTGAGATGATTCAGAACGAAGTGAGATATCTGCTTCGAAAATAAGAACGCATGATCTGAGAACGCTTAATAAAGTCTTCATATTCAACTTCCGATTTGAATAACTAAAAATATTAATTTTCAGAAAAATTAAAGTTTTATATTATTTTCTAACTAACAGCTACAGTCTTTACAAGTCTTCTACATTTCTTAAACTCTAATGTTAAATAAATATCACACACTTTTTCAAAATCTTTGGGTAGAACAAGAAACAGTCACCCTTCTACAATCATTATTTTGAATTCATGTGATGGTCGCGAAGCGGCAGCGCAGATTCGAACCCTGGACCAAGGGGTCCGAAGTTCACGGGCCTACCAATCAGGCCGAAAAGATATCTCATCGGGCTGGTTAAGTAAGGCCTTTTAACTTCTAATGTTGAAGAGCGTCGCCGCAATACTCCCCCTCCAGTATCAACGCAGCTTGATGATACGGAATGGAGACAAACGTTGGTATTTCGTTCAGAAGGCGCGGAAACGTGCGCCATTTCGTTCAGAAGGTTTTTGTCAGAAGGCGCCGAAATATGCGCCAGAACCGGAATATCACTAGTTGCGCTTGTCTTAGACACACAGAGACAAGTGTTTTTGCATCGGAACATATGCAAACAGTGCTTTTGCATCGGAACATATGCAAACAGTGCTTTTTGCATCGGAACATATGCAAACAGTGCTTTTGCATCGGAACATATGCAAACAGTATTTTTGCATCGGAACATATGCAAACAGAAGGTATAGGCCGTGCTGCCACCTAGTGCTCAAGCCCTGAGTCACCACTAACGGCGATCGTCGGGCATATGCAATCAGTAGGTACAGACAGCCGTGCTGCCATCTAGTGTTTTTGTCCGGGGTCACCACTTTTGGCGGTCGCGAAACGGCAGCGTAGATTCGAACCCTGGACCAGGTGATCCGAAGGCGACGGACCTACCAATCAGGCCGAAAAGATATCTCTTCAGGCTGGTTGAGTAAGGCCTTTTAACTTCTAACGTTGAAGAGCGTCGCTGCCACACATTCATTCCACAGTAAGCTTTTGACTCATAGTCATAACAAAAAATTATATTTCTTGGTTTAAATTATTGCATTATAATACATCTCGTATTGCAAAAGAAGTAAATACAACTATGAGAGTTAAGAGTAAAAAGTCAAACAGACTTCAAAAAAGAAAATTCCAAAATTGTTCAACATACACACCCAATGTTGAGGAAATTTTAAAAATAATCGAATCGACATTTTCCCCATGTGGTACATTTACAGATCCAATTCAGATTCTAGTTCCAAAAGGTTAGACATTGTGCAGATTAGAACTGATATTCTAACAATGTTTATATTTCTCAGTTTTCGCATTGAAGTACACTATTTTATAATAATTATCATGTTTCTCTAAGCTGGTGAATCTCAACACATTTAAGTGGCCACGGTAGCCTAGTGGTTAAGGCATCGGGCTCACGGCTGGCGGTTTCCATTGAGGCGTGAGTTCGAGACTTGATGCCACAAATGTCCTTCCGTGTAACCGGGGCTAATGCACATTAAATCTGTCATGGCTCAAAGTCATCCCGTTGGTGTGGTGTGGAAGTTAGGAGAGGGGGTACCAGCTCAGATGTCGTCCTTGTCACTTGACAGAGATTTAAAATTACTAGACCCATAACCAATAAAAACCTCATGTTGCTTTTAGTGCAACGTTAATGAAATCAAACCAAACCGCAGCACATTTAGTTTAATATCCCTGTCAATAGATTTTCAAATTATACTGTACTTCAAGAAAAATTGTCTTTATAAAAATGAGGTCTTTCATTTTTATCTAAATATTCATAAATATAAGGAATTGCTAAGAAAACCGATAAAATAATGGCATTTATTGATTATTCAAAGGGCTTCGCTATTAAAAAAAAATATGCACAATGGTAGATTAATAAAAAACAAAATCGGGCAAAATTTTATAGTCATAACATATCTTTATGGATAGAATTTTGAAAAAATATTTTTTTAAAACCGTGACAGAATTTCACTTCTATAATTGCATTTGATCGAATTTATACAGTTTGCGAGTTGACGAGAGGGATATATAGAAAGAAAACGAATAGGTTTCAAAAAAATGTAAGAAAGGTTTGGTCTTTGCAGTTCGAATGAACTGAGCAAACGAAATTTAACTCAAAGAGATATTGAAATCCAAAATTCTTATCACACAGTACAAACAGCAACTTTTCTTATATTTCTCCGAGATTTATAGTATATTTTTGAAGAATTGGCCGGCGTATTTCAGTTTGTCCTTTTGCTACTTTAGTTGGATGTTTTATTTTTATCGTAGGATTTTTACTCTTATTTACAGAAGTAAGCCAAATATGGCGTGTATGAAACTCCAAAAAGAAAATTGGAAAAGCGTAAAAGGGAAAATTAAGTTTTTGAAATGATTTATTGCCAGTTTTACAATTATGCTGACCGAAAAAGGTGATGCGTTGTATTATAGGATGAAGATTTTAAAATGAGTTATCTTTTTCATACCTTATTTATTGCTAACTAATTTTTTCTCGCTAGTATGTTATCATTAGAAATTATCACGGTAAAATGTATTCTTAAAATTATTTAGTTTTGGTCGTACTTAATTCAACATTGAAAAATGTTTTCAAATAATTAGGTAATATAATAGGACCTTGTTCCAGCTTTGTAAAAGACATAACATGGTTACTTAAAGTTTTGATTTCTCAAAGCATATTTAATGTTAATAACGACGATTCGACCCATCATTACATTTTTTTAAAAAAGAATATATATTATTTAAAAAAAAAATAGTCATTGAATATGTTTTAAAATATCATTTATTTTAATAGAGAATGTATCTGCTCCTACTTATCACGCACTGGTGGCGTTGTCCAAACTGTCTTTTAAGATTATCGAACACTGGAGCGAAAGTAACGTCCATCAGTCATGAAATTCTTGTTTCAGCTCTTTTACGAATGGACAAATTCCTTAAACCCTCAAGCTGTCATTCGATACTAATAGCAAAGATGATTTATCAGATTAAGTTTTGAAAATTGAGGTGTCTATTGCGTAAGTATAAAGCTGATTTGCCAGAATCAAGGCTTCAGGAGTAGAATATGTTAACTAATCATGTATGTATATGGTGTCTCGGAATTTTGTGTACAAGTTTAGAGAGAGGGAAAAAACAACTTTAGGAACTATAATTTGATAGCAAGGCTTCGCGAAAACGTCACCTTCGAGTGATAAAAAGGCATAAAAACACGGGAAGGCCTCAATACTAAAGACAATTCTACATTTTATTACAGAACAACAGAATAAAATATATCATTTACAATCATCACAGGAGGTGTTCGAAAATACGCCCATTACCATGAATGCGCAAATGAAACGCGATATAGTACTTACTTGGTGTTTCCAGGATCGTAGCAACAATTGATTCGGTTAGCGCTTCGTTGGATGTCTTTCCCGATGCAACAGCTGCACGTGCATTTTCGTTCACTATGCTATAGACCACGGGTGTCTAAGTTATGACCGTTTGAGTGCCACATTGATTAAAAAAAAATTCTGGGCCACATTGCAAAAAAAAAAAAAAAAAAAAAAGTTGCTGGGTCGCACATGCAACATTTTTTCAACAAATTGAACGAAAAATTAACTCTATGTAGTTTTATTAAAATAAATTAATTTCTTTTTATTACAATTTTTTTTAATTTGAATTTGATACGTATAAGTAAGTATTTATTTTTAATTTTTAAAAGTTTCGTTTAATTTAGTTTGGATTTCATAAAGATGGAAAAAGTTCGAATTAATGAGATGGATCAATTTTATTTCATGGAATAAGCAAATCGATGTCAGATTCAATAAACGAGGTAGCAATTCTTACTGTATTTTCAATATGTTTGTCAGTGATCTTTGTCCTATTTTTGTTTTTTGTTAGCTTCATTCTTGAAAATAATTGTTCACTAATATAGGTACTGCCAAAAGCTGAAGACATTAATAAAGTATGATTACGATTATTAGGATATTTATCACGCAATAGGTAATCTTTATTAAACTCCAGTAAAGAAAGAAACATTCCCAAATTTTTCTTTCAGTTGAATGTCATTTTGCAGTTGAATGCGTTCCAATTGAAGATTTGAAGAAAATTTATTTATTTCTAGAGAAAATGTGGTAGAAATTATGTTGAAATACTCTTCATTTCTTCGAAAATCTTGAAATTTACTTTCAAACTCTTGAATTAAATAAAAATTAATGTTGCATATTTTGTGCAACTCTCAGGTTTATGTGCAGCCAAAGTGTCAAATCTTTTACTTTTATTTGATTAAGCCAATTTTTTTTTCTTTCAAACGCTGTAATTGTTTGGAGTATATTATTGAGTAAATTGATTTTTTCCTTGTAGTCTCAAATTTATATCATTAAAATGTTCTGTTAAGTCTATTAAAAAGCTAAATTTAAAATCCAACCTGCGTCTTCAAATTCATTCATAGGTTTCTCTTTTGTTTGCATAAATATTTTTATTTCAGTTCTCAAATCGTAAAATCTTTTGAGCATTTTCATCTTACTTCTGTATAATAAATAACATCTGCAATTTCAGTGCCCATTACTTTAAGAAACTCTTCAAATTGTCTTCGATTAAGTCCTTTTACTCTTATAAAGCGAATGGTTTTTATAGCAACGCTTAATACACTTTCCATTTTTAAAATTTATCCACATAAATCCCTAATGTATATTACAATGATATGCCATCATGATCGTATTGCCAGCAACGACGGCTTCATTATTAACTTCATTTTAAAGAGTCCTCCAGTTTTACCAACCATGGCATAGGTTCCATCGGTTATGATAGCTGATAAATTTTTCATAAATAAGGAAAACGTTTTCATCAAATAAATCTACAGACTTGGTTGTGTCTTTTAACTATACTAAAGTAACCATTTCTTCTGTGATATTTTAGTATTCAAAGATTCCTCTTATAAAAATTGTCAATTGTGCCGTACCAGAAGCGTCAGTGCTTTCGTCCATGGCTAACGAAAAAATTTAAAATTAGTACAATTACTTTTTAAAGATTTTTCAACTGAATGTGAAAATTTAAATTTTTTCATAATTTACGTTTGGGCCGCATTTTAAAGGCTTTTGAGCCGCACTTTAGACAAGCTTGCTATAGATGAAGATATATGTCTATTCGACGTTTGTGAGGCTATTAATGCTCATTGCACACATTCGGCGTCTACAATTAGGAAGCCACACGATCTGACCTTGAGAGCTCACATATAATACAACTATCGATTTCCGTCTAAGCTTTTGAATATAATTATGATTTCTAACGATGTTCTACGCCTTTCATCCAAGTTAGTACACTAAGTTCCGTAACACCATGTATTTCCATATACCGTAATAGATGCAGAGACTATTTTAGAAAAATGGGAAGATATGTTTTTGTAATGACTAAGGTTTATGGCATAATAGATCTATGTCTTAAACCAGAAGAATGATGATTTCTTTTTGATGCTTCTAAAGTGGGTTTAAAATCAGATCTTCTTCACATAGAAATAAATATAACTTTATTCCTGGACGTTATCCTCCAGGGAAAAGAAGAAACCTGTGATACTTCAATTAAACTATTACTTGTACTGAAGTATGATTAAAATGAAAAAAAAAATGTATTGATATGAATCTCATTTCTATTCTTTGGAGAATGGAGTAAGGTTATTCCAAAAAATTTCATGTTTTATAAGCGAATGAACCAGTCGGGGAAAAGATAAGCATTATCGTGTACACAAGTAGCTTTCTCGAAAGTCTATGGAAAATGGTGATAAAAATGTAGTTTACCAATTTCTAGTTGCACCAGCAGACATATTACTCCCACCACACTACATGAAGCTGGGAATGATAAAAACTTTCGTAAAAGCTCTCGATCAGGACGGTAATGCATTTGCGTTTATGCGAAATATGTTCCGATCAACATTGGATACTAAAATAAAGGAAGACTCGTTTATATATCCTGACTTTTGGAAATTTATAAAAAATTATCAGTTTAAAAGTGTTCTCATGAAAATAGTAAAAGACACGTCACTTTCCTTTGAGGACATTGTAGAAAATTTTCTAGGGAATAGCAAACTGCATGAGTATAGTTCAAAATATGGTGAAAACAAAATCAAAAATATAGCTTATCACAAGTTATTAAAATTACTTTTATATTCTCACATAGGCATTTTCCCAAATAAAGTGAGGGCATTTAGCAATGAGTATGGAAATCAATTTCACTAATAGGTATCTTCTAAGGATCTCCGTTTACGATTGAAATGGAATGCAACAGTGCTTACTGACTGATGATAGTTCGTCAAGAGAGTAGATATCATAAAGCAATATAATTGCAAATAAAAGGTATTAATATGCTAAAATTAATACACTTAAAAGTGATCAGCTGAGCAAAAAGTGTGAAACTATACTGCCAGAGTATTTAATATTTTATGGTCTAACTCTGTACACTTTTATAGTAATAACCTATAAATACATACCCTTCATTTAAAAATGTAAGAACTAACTATACATTTCAATTACTATTTTTATATAATCATGAGTGTATCCAACTGACATATTATCCCTAAATTTAAGAAAAAAAGTGAAAAAAAATATTTTTGCTTTTAAGAGTAATTTATCATCTCCTTGTCCAGTATATTGGTTTGACTTACAAATTATTTTTTTAAAAATCTTAAGAATCTCGAGTTACAAAAATATACAGGAAAATAATCTGGTATAGTTTGTTATACTAGTTATAATACTAAATAGTTTTATACAGTAACAAAAATACGGATGTTTTTACGAACAAAAGGTATTTTTTTGTTCTGTTTTGTACAAGGAATTTTTTGCAAATGACCTAAGCAGGTATTGTAGTTTGCAAAAGAGAGAGAAATGTAATTTGATTAATAAAAGTTATATATTTTGAAAAGATGGGGTTATTTAAAGTACTAATATTCCACATTCCAGCGCATATTTTTAGATTATTTCGTTCTTTTGTATGTTATGTTTGGGGGATGGAGAAATAGAAGCATGATTTCTCTAAATTAACCCTTTGATGGTTACGAAGAAACCCAGCTCGTATTCTAATAGCTCACCATGATGCACGTATATGACTTCAGCTCGACTAAAACTTTCCTACCCAAATAGTTGTAATAGTCGGGTCCTACTCGCGTATCGAAACTGCTCTCCAATGCACCCTGGCGATATTACTCGTCTGCGTATATTACTCAGCGTTATTTAAATTAGAAACTATAACTCACCACAAAATTTAGTTAGTTTAATAGCATATGAAGGATAATGTGGGTAACGTAAAATGTTTCGCATATTAAGGGAAAATATTACCGATCTAATTGTTGTTGATCTTGCTTTTTTCTTGTGTATTTTGGCGGGATATTGTAACTGAAATGGCTCAAAAGCAATAACTAAGAAATTCTGATGATAAATATGTGATATATATGATGAATAGCTCCATGTTTCAAAATTTATGATTCATGACAAGGTAAATATAATAATTTAATTTTTCAGAAAGTTTTAAATTGTCTGTATTTATTTAATTTAATATATTTTACAAACTAATGTTTCTAATATTCATCATTTACTGAGCTACTTAAAATGATTAGTTATATATAAATATTACATTAATATATCTCAAATAATTCCTTAAGGACTATCTTTGAAATGCGAATGATCTTTTTATATCACCTTCTGATAAAAAGGTGACGTTTTCAGATACAACTCGGGGGAAACGATTGCCAATTTCAGCGACCTTGTGTGTGTGACCGTAGCTCTACGTGAAATAAGAAAATTGTTAATTCGCTTAATCGTCAATGGGATACAGATAAAAGCTTCCTAAATGTAAAAAGTCAATAATTTTTAACCCCGACAGGTACTTCTGTTTTTCATGAAAATGCCATCCCTTACTAACAGGTCAATTGTAAAGTCCCCGGCCTGACACATAGATGGCCCTACTAGAATTAAATCCATATGTTTGTTATTTAGCCCTAACCCTCAAAAGATGCGTGTATAAATATGACAGCTGTCGGATCATTAGTTTGTAAATTTTAGCATTTTGAGTGAAGCAACTTTTGTTATTGTGAAAAAAATGGAAAAAAAAGGAATTTCGCGTGTTGATAAAATATTGCTTTTTGAAGGGAAAAAATACAGTTGAAGCAAAAACTTGGCTTGATGCCGAGTTTCCGGACACTGCCCCAGGAAAATCAACCATCAAGGATTGGTATGCTAAGTTTAGACGTGGTGAAATGAGCACCGAAGACAGTGGACGCCCAAAAGAGGTGGTTTCCAACGAAAACATTAAAAAAATTCACAAAATGATTTTGAATGACCGTAAATTGAAATTGAAGGAAATAGCACTCTAAAGATATCAACTGAACGTGTACATCATATCATTCACGAATTTTTGGGTATGAGAAAAATCTGTGCAAAGTGGGTGCCGTGCGAGCTCACTTTTGACCAAAAACAACGACGAGTTGATGATTCGGAGCAGTGTTTGAAGATGATCAAGCGTAATAAACCCGAGTTTTTGCTTCGATATGTGACAATGGATGAAACATGGCTCCATCCTTTCTCTCCGAAGTCCAATCGACAGTCATCCGAGTGGACTGCACACGATGAACCTGCTCCAAAGCGAGGGAAAACGCAACAGTCGGCTGGCAAGGTTATGGCGTCTGTATTTTGGGATGCGCATGGAATCATTTTCATTGACTACCTTGAGAAAGGAAGGACCATCAACAGCGACGATTACATAGCGTTATTGGACCGTTTGAAGGACGAAATCGCCTAAAAACGGCCGCATTTGAAGAAAAAGAAAGTGCTGCTTCACCAAGACAATGCACCGTGTCACAAGTCAGTGAAAACAATGGCAAAAATCCATGAATTGGGCTTTGAATTGCTTCCTCATTCACCGTATAATCTAGATCTGGCCCCCAGCGACTATTTCCTGTTCTCAGATCTCAAAAGAATGCTCGCTGGGAAGAAATTTTCCTCGAATGAAGAGGTGATCGCCGAAACTGAGGCTTATTTTGAAGCAAAGGACAAATCGTACTACAAAAATGGTATCGAAAAGTTGGAGGGTCGCTATAATCAGTGTAATTTTACATGTGAACATATGAAAATTCGCGTGACCTTTTTTTTTAAAATCTAATTCGATTTCTTCCCGCTGATTCACAACACCTTCAGTTTGAATTATAATCGCCGCATTAGAATATGCGTATTAAAGATAGATTAATACGAGAATATTTATTTTATATTCATTCTAAGGCAGTAACAGCAATATTCAGCTGAAAATATATTCAAATTCATAATTTAATTTTATTGAAACAAAGGGGCGCGATATCGAAAAGAATTTTGTTATACAAATCAGTAATTTATCGTTTGGCTTTATTCTAATATTTAATTGAATAATTTAATTTTTATAGCATAAAATCATTTGTTTCGTTCTTTTTGTTATTGAAAGTTTGCATTGTTTTTGTTCTATTGTAGTCATTACGTTCGTAATGAAACGAGAAGATGGTAATGGAACAAGTAATAGAATAATATATTTTTAAACAATTGAAACCTAGATGTTTGAATCTGTTCTTTGCGAAATATTTAGTGGAATAATTTTTCTTTATTTTTAAATGGAATACAAAAATATTTATTTCATTTTTAAACATTAATTTATTCAATTATTAATTTACTAAGCTGATGGAAACATAAAATTATATGATTAATAAAAATAATTCAATAATGCATTTCTAATGTTACGCTTTTCAATCGAGTGACATACGTAATATTAAAAACTACATAAAATACGTCAATTTTTAGAGACCCAGCTCTTTTTTCTCTTAGGAAATCTGTAGAGAAAACTCTGATATCAGAAATATCTATGCTAGTCCAGTTTTTGCCTTAAAATTATGTTTAAAATTCACGCTTTCGAGAATCTTCTTATCCAAAGAAAATATTTTCACCACAAGGGTCTCTGTTGGGATTTTTGCCCTTCTAGAAGGGAAACGCGTGTTAAACTTACTTCTGATAAAGAAAGTTGGTCTTTTTTTTTTGCAGAAAAGTAGCTTTTTTTACTAGAGCTTTTTACTTTTGAAGCTGTTGTTTGGTGATAAGGTAATGATGCGTTTCATTCAATTTCAGAGAACGTAAATTTTTTCAATTTTAAGATTAAATTTAAATCTTTACAAAATGTAAAATACTTTATATAATGCACACAGTGAGGTTTTTTTTTCTTTTTCTTTAAGTAAGTTTATTTTTTGTCGAAAATTTTTAAATAATGAAGGTGTAATATATTTCACAGTAATACCACTCTGGAATAAAATCAACAATATTTTTTTTTGTCTTCTGTTAGCCAAACAAATTCATATATTTTTGAAAAACTACTCAGTTATTTAACAATCAAATGAAAAATGGAAAATTATTATTCAAAATAAAGTAGATAAAAAATAAACCAAAAACCAGAAAAATATTTCAAATATGTATACGTACTGAAAATATTTATATATTTTTTTTGATAAATTAGATAATTGAAAAATTATATATTTAATGTTGCAACAGGATTTAGACTGTTAAAATGGGTTATTCTAGAATTATTGGACAAATTATCCCTCTCAGCAAAATATAGCATCAAAAATTATTAAAATCTGAAAAAATAAATTGCAAAGAATTGAAATCCAAGAAATTAAATTAAAAAAGAAAAACAAACAAGAACCTTCCAAAATAAATTTTTAACAAACGAAACTGAAATAACTAAGATAAAAATTAAAATAAAACAAACTAAAACTATTTATATATATATATATCTTCTAATTAATCAAAAAACCGCAATGCCAAATAAGTTACTTACTCCATTATGTAATTGTACCGTAAAATTGAATACATGAATATTTTAACTTAGCTATTGCTTTCCAGGTATTTTAATTTGAAATAAACTTGAATAAATGTGAGGAACATATAAGTTTGCACTCTTTATAGTGTAATTTTAAGATATTTGTAATTACATTTTTTATCACTTACCATCATATAAAACATCGTTCCATATAATTAGATTTAAAATAAATACACCGTTCATCATATATATTTATCTATAACGTTTCATAACATTTAAAAACAAAAGTAATAAAGTTATCTCACATCATTAAACCCATTCGAAAGATTATTAAATATTTATATTCCAACATTTTCATTAAATGTTCGTTACTATCTTAACTCATTAGCTAAGAAATATTCTTTCATGAACATTTCAGAATTTTTTGATTTTCCATTATATTTAACCACAGCTATAATACACATAACTTAAAGAATGTAAGCTACTATTTTACACCATGATTGTAGTAATTTTTTGAGGTATTTTGCATAAATAATCTGCATTCAAACTCTAATATAGTAGGTAATTTATTGATAAAAAAATTTCTAAGGAAATAGAGGATTACTGGAGAATTAAGATTCAGTTCACATTTTGTGTTGCGAGATTACATTTGTTCATATTAATAAGATTACTGAAAATTCAGTACGAAAAGTAAATATTTTTCAAGCATTTACTAAGTCTAATTATTTAATATAAGAAATTTTACAGCGGCTATTACTCACATGAGTTTTGAACTTGTATTTCGAAAAACATTTTTTTTTGTACACAGTTAGATTATGTAATTTTATCGAAAGTTTTAACATATATTTTCCTCCCACATTATATTTTACTTCTATGCTTTTAATTATTTTTAGTTGAACATTTAATTGTTATTGTATTTAAAAAATCCATGCACAGGTATTTGTAGAAATACTGATTAGATAAAAAAAAAAATAGGAGCATTACATATAAATTCCAAAACAATGATTTACTCACATGTTTAAAGGTATTTTAATAGCAAGTAATGTGAAAGAATATATAATGTCTGCCATATAAGGAGAGAATTCTACACACACTGTGTTTGCAACATAGAAGCGCATTACATCTCAACTTCCGCATTTCCCAGTATTCGCCATATTCAAATATATATTCCCATGTATTATTTCTTACGTAACAAAAGCCGCAGACGTTCTCTACAGTCATATCAATCTCTAGAGTAACTGAATGTAAGGAGTTTCTCATCTTGCCTCAAAAAACAATTTTTTTCCTGTTGTATTTTTTATCATGATACATTTCTTGCTCAATGAGATACTACTAAGATAAGCTTTGAAAGAATGCATGAATAGTTTTCTCATATCACATATTCAAGTGAGATAGAGTTGTTGGAAAATTTTATGCAAATTAGCTAACGTGAATGGGTTTCAGTACGAAAGAAAAATATTATCAGCATGAAGTTCTATTTGTTCTTGTTTTTGGATCTGGTATGTTATTTTAGTTGTATGTGAAGGAAATGGTATCTGATAATGAAGTCTGCATTATGTAATGTATAAAATAATAAGTTTCGTTTCTTTGATTTCTGTATTTCATTCGGAAAATTATTCTTATTTAAGTGGCTTACATAACTGGATTTTTCTATTCTATAATACTATTTGGTGAAACTATTTTCCATATCATGTTTCAAAAATTAATCATAATTCTGTTTATTTCCATCTAATTTCTGAATTCTTAAATGTACGATATTAAAAGCAAAATTATGGAATTTTAATTAATAAAATAATATTTAATATAAAAATAATATATAAGCAAAAAATTCAAATTATGATAACAAGGTTCTTCTGAAACCTAGACAAATTTATGAAAGACTTATTGTCATCATCAAATGTGAGTTTTTTTAATCTTAAATTACTGCATTATCCAAAATAAATAACCCAATTTCAAAATGCTATATTTTCAAAAAATAACGACACAGAATGATAAGTAATACATGAATGCAAATGAAAAATATGGAATTTTTTTCTGCATGTGTTTGATACAACTTCCAATAGTTGCACGCACAACATCATTTAGATATGCAAATTCTTGCCCAACACATTGTAAAGTGTCAGTGGTAATTGATTGTACAGCAGCACAGAAATTCATTCTTTAAATTCACAAAAAGTCTCAAGTTATGGTGGAACATGCACTTCATCCTTCACAAGGGAATAGTTCGTATGGGGCCATATCAGGTGACTTAGGTGGTCAGCTGTGTAACATTAAGGGATCTTCCTTACTGCGACAAATAAAACTGTGAGGTAGCTCCGTGAAAGCTTCCAAAACAGCTCTCATGAAATAGCTTCAGAAAGATCACTCTAGGGATACTTATTATTCACATTATAAGATTTATATATTATTTTGCAGTCCTGTATTATACAGGTACTTATCATTCTGTGTCGTTTGCTTTTGAAAATATAGAATTTGGAAATTGGATTTCTTTTGACAACCCTATATTACTAAAAATTTTAGAAATTGTAATATGCAAGTGATATAAAAAATTCTCGTACATATTATCATTTTAAATGAATGCAAACTCTTAGAAAGTCTTATTTTGTTTTAATAATGCGCCTCACTGAAATGTATAAAACAGATTATACGCTGTAATTTATTAAATCATTAGTTACTTAAGATTTTTATTGTAGTTTGGTTACGATACTAGCAATTTTTCAAAATATTCTTATAAATAGCTGCCTTTATTCTTGGATTTAATTTATGCTTAACTTAGTTTTAAAGATTTCATTGCTTGTGGAAACGAATTTAGTACACAATCCTTGTGAAATATCTTGTTTTAAATGTCAAGAATCATTCATCAACGTCTGAAGCATTCCAAATAAAACACACATTTTAAAACACATTTATTTTCCTCCAAAGTTATTAGTGTCTTTACATTAAAATTATTTTAATGTAAGTTCCTTTGCACACATCATTTTAAAAATCTTAGAAGTATCGATCAATCTCTGTCATTTACATCTGACGTTACAAAGTTTTTTTTTATATACCTATATTCCATTAAGTCTCACCGAAATTAAAATTCTATTTACATCAGGGAAAATATATCAGTATAAGTATATACATGTGACAGTAAAAAAATGTCTTTAAAATATCATTAACAGGTAGAAAAACTAAATCACATACTTGTATATATATATATAAAGATAACACCAAATAACCTTAGGAAATTATAAAAACGATCGGAAATCATTTCCAATAATTTTATTTGCATTCATTGTAAATTGCATTCCTTTTTAATAAGCTGAAATTATGCACGTTAAAGAATGTGTTTTCAATTATATAACGTGAGCGTCAACTTGGTACAGTAATGTTCATGGTTTCGGACGTGCAGCCAGCTTTGTTTTCGTTGATTCTTAGATTGGAGGTCAGATGCCATTAAAGACCCTAAATATAGCAAAAATTATACATATTCAATGTGATCGAAGTCTCAAATTTTTCCATTGGCGTGGTGTGATAGTTTGAAGAGGGAGAATCTAACTCAGTTACCACCCCTCCAGCAAAGGTTTTGATGGACGTTGATGGTACCGTAAAGAATACGTCGTGTTGCGCTGCCCTCGGAAGAGAACCCAAATATGTTTAAATCGTTTCAGGTTGGAAATTTGGTTAGCTAATCCATCAGGCCTATCCTAACTTTCCAGATATTCGTCGATCAGATCAGCCTTGTTTGGATGAGAGTTGTCATACATAGAAATGAAACCAGGACCAACTGCATCCCTGTAAAAGATAAAATAGACCTGCAACCTTCATCTCTTTACTTCACAGTAGTGACGGACAGAGACATACATGTCTATTTAATTTTCCAACATGAGGCCTTCAGGCTTCCACTGCCACAGCTGAATCTTTACCAGATGTTGGAGGACGTATTGCGTGTTCATGTTTCTTCCCAGATAGGGAATTAGTGGTTAAGCTGAATCTGGGTTCATTAGTAATTAGAATGGTGTCCCACTGATTAACCCTCCAATGTCAATATTTTCAGCAGTAAGCTAAGTACGACTATTCAGTTCACTGAAAAGAGCCTGTTTCAAACTACAAATATTATTGCAAACAGACGTCTCTCTCATGTAGCCTTTTGGGAACAATTAACCATGATAACTGTGTTCCTGTGACCGCGCGGTAATGGACAAATATCAATCTTTAATGGGTCTCAAGGTTCTTGAACTGCCATATCCAGGCCTTCTCTCAACTGATCCAATCTCAGTCAAATGTCTCTTTAACATGCACATGGCGCTGAGTATTACAATAAGGCATCCAGTAATTTTCTCTTGAGTTTACACTGCCCCAAGTCTCCTTACGATTCTCCACCTCATTACATAATTTAAATTTTGATGGTTATATATTTTAATTGTTTCTTTTTAAATTTCACTATTTCTTAAAAAAAAAAAACGCCTGCATTTTGCAGAGGTTGCAAATGAATTAAGTGCGGAAATCGGCGCATGTGAGCTTACAAAGAATCTTTTTACATTTAGATCCCCCACGCCCCTCTGCGTTAAAGTGATTGATTAAAAAATGTACCTTTCCTTGGAAACATTAATTTTACCTTTCTTTCAACACTTTTTCGGGAAATAGAACTAAATAGGCAGCTTCCCCCTCTTAATTATGAACATCATTACAGTAAGACACACACACACACACATCATCGACATATTTCTTTATTCCCAATTTTTTTTATTGTTTCTTTATTTCTTTATTTTTATAATTCCAAAATGCTATCTTTAACATATTGCAAATAAAATATATTTTGTAAACATGGAACTGTGAAATATTTAGGGGCCAGTTGAGGAATCTGGTGACCATTGAAAAGAAAATTCACTCTTGAGAGGGAGACAGAGAGTTCGCGCTTTATTATTTAAAGTATCAACAATCTAAGTAAAGTTGATTGGACAGCTTTTTCAATTCAACGGGGCTTCAAAGTGTGGATATTTGGTGCATGGTGTGGTTATTTGGAGAGGGAGGTACCAGCTCAAGGGTCGTCCTAGTCACTTGACCGAGGTTCTAAATTACGAGGTCTGTCGCCAATATCCCTTGTGTTGCTTCTTTGGGCGACGTCTGAAACATAGTCATAACCACCTTTTTAAACAACTTTTTCTCAGTTTCTTTTTTTTTCCCGGTTGGTCATGCAGTTAAAATGCTAAAGCATTTCTTGTAATCTATATAATGCTTTGATTTTTTTCCGGTTGTTTTGTATTATACGTTTCATAATTCTGAAAATGGAATAAGGAGTAAGAAGAATAATTTATTTTTAATTTAAGAAAATCAGATATATCTGTTTTTCTTAACTGTTTTTCGTAGTGTGTAAAACTTTACGGGAAACGTATTTGAAAAACTTTATATAATTCTAGTATAACTCAACCTACGCCCAGAAATGTGAGAAATATTTCCAATAAATTGAGAAAAAAATTCTAGAAACTTAAATTGTTTGAAAAACTAAACGAAATTAAATAAATGGAAAATAATTAAAAAATCACCTAATTGTTTCCTTGAAAATGAAGATTTCTTTACATACGTGTGCTTAAATATGGTGAGTAAAATATTTTTATAAATAAATAAAAAAAAAAACGTTGCTCATAAGGTATTGTGTCTGTCTACAGTAACATCACTAAATGGTATTACAAAGCATTATAAAGAAAACTAAATAGTTATTTAAGTTATCTCTGACAGAGAAGAAATATATTTGAAGTATTTATTTGGGGGGGGGAGATAGTTATTAGCATATCTTTCTTTCAATTAAGTTATTTTTTTGTTTAACTTCGTCTAATTGCTTTTTCATCAAATCAGTTATAAACACAGAAATAATTTAAATGTGGTTTCAATATATTTAATCAGCATATTTTAACTATAAAATATTTTTTTCATATTCTCTTTAATGTTGGAGAAAGAAAAGTATCACACTTTTATTGCACATTACATGTATCCGTTTTTAATTTTATTCTCACATGTATAACAATAATTAAGATAGCAGAGACCTCTTTGACAAGAAAATATTAGCTTATTTTACGTCAAGTATATATAATCTAAACTTTAGAAGTCAAATTTCTGCATTATGTGTTTTTGATGTATTTGTTTATTCAAATTACTTTTATAAACATAAGTAGTTATGAGCAATCAATTAATAATCAATGGATGTATTTACATTTGTAAATCGTGTACTTATTTAAAAATACATCTTGCATAAAATCCACGACATTTATAACTTTAAAAATTTGCAGAGCACCTATAAACATAAGACATTCTAGCCTGAACCTAATAATTTCAAAATTTAAAATTAAGGAAACTTTTAAAATATTTAAATTTTATGATTCTAATTTCCTGAAAGTTTTACACAAATGTTGAACAATATTTAAATTTTGTGAGAGTTTAAGAATCAAATTGCGCTCACTGCATAAAATTAATATCCTTTTGTAATGCAAAAAATATCAACTCAATAAATTGAATAGAGTTAGAGGAAAGTGTACAGAATCCTAAAAAACACATTTAAGAAAACTTAAATACATATATTTTTCTCTATGGATTGACACATGTTGTTTGAAATTTTAAAAATCAATTTTAGAACGCTATATTTATAAAATAATAGTACAATTATAGAATCCGATTAACATCTAATTATTAACAGCATAATAAAAGAATACAAATTTTTAGCGACTGAGTTACATTAAGGATGGTATGCTTGGAATTAAGAATAGAGGATATAAAAACTGAATATAAAAATCAATGGTATTTTTTGACTCATCCAAAAAATGATTTTAATTATTTTCTATTATTTCCAAAAATAGGTTTTAAAATCAGGACAAAATTTGTACACCATACATAGAGATTAAATAACGTTTCAAAAGATTTCACATTTTTAGCTGCGTTTCTAAACCAATAAAGTTTACATCAGTAATCGCAATTTTTTCAATGATTAATGAATAAATCATCAACAAACGAGTTGCATTATTTATATATCTTACAAGCACATGAAAAACTTTCAATGCAAAATTGAAAAACGGATAATAAATAACCTCCGTCATATTTCCCTTCAAATGTAAACAATAAAAAAAATTCTGAATATTTCAATTCAAATGTTACTCCCCTTTTGTTAGTAATAATGGTTTGAATAACATAAGCGTTGTTAGTAAAGAATTATTAATTTATTATAGAGATAAAATTATTATTTGTAGAATATTTAAATTGTAATTTGTAAATGAATTAATTGTAAATTGTATAGTTAATCATTATAATATTTCTATAGAAATTGTAATATTTTTAGAATAATGAATTTTTATGTGCAGAGTTGTTGCTATTTGTTGAATGATGAATTGTAATTTAGAGAGTAATTCTATTGTAGTTTTTAAGTTGTAATTCCATAAATTATATACCAACTTGCAGAATGATCGTAATGCAGAGATTATAAATAGTAATCCGTAGAGAATAAGAGAAAGTGAGAGAAATGCTTTAAGAACGTAGATTATATTTTTATTATATGTATTGACACTAACGCTTGTTAAATGTCTGGTAGTTATAATATTGCGATTGTAGAGAGTTGAATTTCTGAACTGGTGGGAATTAAATCATCAAATAAAATTACGAGAATTAAAGCGTGTAATAAAGTAATTCTTAAGCGTTAAAAAGGAAATAAAAATACATGACTAATTTGAACATTCATGTCAGCAAATACAAATTTAAACAAACACATAAGCAAATAAATTTTCCGTAACATTTACTCATAGGAATTGCTTTGAGTATTACTTTTCAAAAGTATCTCAATACAGAATTGAGTGAAAAAAATTTCATATTGTCCCAACAGTGAAATTAATGTTTGACAAAGGATAAATTTTCAACAAATAAACTGATGATAAATAATTCCAATAATTACATGCGAAAGAAATCTTATCCTAGTTTAAAGTGCGTTACGCTACAATAGAATGAGTATTCTCTAACAATATTTAATAAGAGATACTGCAATTTAAAAGTAAAGAGACATACGGTGAATTATATAATACTGAATTTAAAACTTTTTGTTTTTATAATTACTTCGTTATTTGTTTTTATATATTATAAGAACTTCGATTTTATGTGTACAGAAGAATGATATTTTAATCAATTTTAGAATTATGAATGTAATTATTTTAGGTAGAATGCTGTTATTTTGTTTCTTCTTAGTTAAAAAAAAATCATGTGACTGTAAATATATTTGAATTTAGGTACTTTTTTCATGAAATGTATTACTTCAATGTGCAAAATATTTTACTCTTCATATACAAAATAATGCACAAAAAAATAGAAAGTCATATTTTTAATGATATCATTGATTATTTTCTTTTAAAAAAAATGTAGAGCTTTGTAATTGTCATTTGTTTTTCACATAAAAACTGTTTCCTATACTTTAGGTATTATTTTAAAGAAAAAAATATATTTTTAGTTCACTATATATATAGGTATTCTTGATAAAAGTATAACAATTTTGGGACCTTTCATTATGAAACTTTTTTTGAAAAATGGTATGTTCATGCAAATATGACTCAAAATCCATGCCCACATTCAACTAAGTCGAAGAAAACTTTATTACTAAAAAATAATTTAAAGTAGCATAGAATAATTGAAATATCATTCTAAGGCATATAAATAATCTAAGTTATTCTAATAATTGTAATCGATGTATGTCACAAAAACTACGAATCTTAAATACGGTATTCGAAAGTTCTGTTGCCCTTATCGTAGAGCAAATAAATTTACATTTTACATACATCGTTAAATTATATTTTCAGTAATCATCGTTGTTTGCTCAACTCCATTAGAAATATACCATTACATTTGCACTCTATTACCCGGCATTCAGATTTGAAGCAGGGCTGTATTTCGATCGTGTCATGAACACAGGCAGGTATCTTCTGCATCTTCGTAAACACCCTGAAGTGCTTTGGACCCTGCCATTAGCAGCCTAAACAAGCATTCAGAATAGGAATGCCCTAGAGGTGATATGCCATTATGTTAGAATGTGGGATGGTCTAATGTGCATCACACACACAAGTTCTCCCTCATGATCGGCTCAACTGAGTGTGCATTTCGTTATTGTACAGAGCAATATTGGTGTTGTGTGAGCGTACAAAGTATTTTTGATATAAGCACTGAGAAAATTTGATGTTTGTTGTTCTAAATTTTTCCTAATTCGATTATTATGAAAAAATTAATTAGATTTATTGAAGGAGAGTGTTTTAACATGTGATAAAAATATTATTACAATGTTATACCAATAACCATATAGCAATAACACAGCGTTCAAAAAAAAATATCAATATCGAATAAAATTTCATTGAAATATAAAAAGTAGCAATGATTATAATTGAATGAACTAGAAAAGCGAGTAATGCGAACCTGTAATGTAGAGATAACAAAAAGTATTTTAATGAGTTTGAAGTGTAACTGATTAATCGTGGAAGGTAGTATATATGCACTTATTAGAAATCTTTTTTTTTTTACAAATAATGACACAAAAGCTGTTTCTATACATATCTTCTGTGCTTTATCTCGATTTCTATTTTGTTTTCATTACGAAATATTTTTCTTATTTACTTTCAAAAAGTGTATTTTACTTAAAAAAAGAAATTTATATACACTCAGAGAGCAAATGTATCTGCATTTGTAAGTTTAGTTTACTATAAGCAACTTTATATAAAAATTCTAAATCTCAGTTTCAAATTTCATTTGTTCTATACTGATTTCCAAATATTAAGGAACTAACTAAAAACTGATGAATACTCAAAAAAGTATACAAATGAATTAGATAAAGAATTTATAATATTATTTATACTACTATTAACTTAAAAAGAAATGAAAATGTTATATGAAATATTTAATTTTTTTTAATATCAACAGGGATAGAATGCTCTAAATTGAAACACCTATTAAATATATATAATTTCTCAATAGTTAATACGATTATACCGAGCAGTAATACGAGCCTAGCAGCAATGCCTCATACAGTTTATGATATTGCCAACATCAGCTTGGCTTAGCAATGGCCACTTATCATATAAAGCAGTTATAAGTCAATTTCGGTTTTAAAGAAATGGTTGGAGATCAAAAAACGTCCTTCCAAGACCGTCCTACGTATGCTAGAAAGGATTAAGTCAGGGAGAACGTACTGACCATTCCATTTGAACTAAAATTTCTTCTTCAAAAACTTGTGCACGAAGCAAACAATGTATGAAAGTGGGCATTTTTTTCTTTCCAAAAAAGATAGCTCCAACATACCAATGAACAATAAATTGCAATATGTCGTCTCTATATTCTGAACGCTTAGAATTTCATGAGGATACGAATCTGTGTACCGACCTATGGATACTCTTCTCTATATAAGAACACTAACTTCTATATATGATGGTTACTTGTATATTAGAAGGAAGAGTAAGATGTTTGTTTCTCTCGAGAACACGTCCATAATCTCCCTATAAAGCAAAGAGGGATTCATCAATAAGTAGGCCATGCACCCACTATTTTCTGTTCAGGTAACATGACAATGGCTCAACTAGAAAGCTCATTCTTGTGGCGGGAGGAAAGGAAGGAACACATCATTAGTTTCATAGCATTCAAACCTCCTACATATCACCTTTGGTGTACTATCATGGCTAATACTCGACTTCCAGAAGTAAGTGCATATCTAAGGTGAGATGAAATTTCAGTCATGTTCCAAAGTACACTACATTGCAAGTACCGGTCATTTGTAAATGTGGTTACTCTTGAACTATCTTAAGTAGATTTTGAGAGGTTGATCCAGTTTTAGAAAACGGTTTCATAACCTGCTCATTGTGGAAAAGTTGATATGATGAGCCAATTATAGACGGCCATCATGCTTCGTCAGATTATTGTTGACTTGCTTCTAGACATCTATGACTGAACAATGAAATTATGCTGGCAAATGTAGCCAAGAACTCAATTTTACATTCTGGTTTTCTTGCAATAGTTTAATATACGCCATTCATTGAATATCAGTCTCTTTCTAAATAGTTAGTTTTAATTTGTACTGAATTTTTGCAAAGCGAGAGTAGCGCCACTATTTTTTTATTGCTTGTCAACGTAATTTGTTTCTATTTGTATTATATCCATATTTTAAGAATGCTAAATAACGTTTAGTCGATTTACCTCTATTTATCAATTTATTCCTTAACTTATAGGGTGAAATAATAAATTGTTTTTCATGTTTGACGAAATATATTCGTTTGACTTGATTATAGAAAATAGCTTAAACTTATTTTAATTCATAATTATAATAAAAGGAAATCTGAAAAAACGAAGTCAACGGACATCAACAAAAAAATGTTACATTTAGCTAAAGAAGACAAAATTTATGAAGGATATAATTAAAATATGTAGGAATAGGTGAAATTATTTATATTTTAACAGTTCAGTACTGTTTTATATTTTGAATATCGAATAAATATCTCTTATGAGCCCAAATATCGCATAACACTTTATGAATTAATTATATTTTATTAGATGCTACCAACGATTTTGTGATCTATGACCTTACATTTTCGCATCGGTATTAAAATTCTGTGCATTTTATATCTTTATTATTTATATCGGATATTTAAAGCTTGAGGGATTCAAAAGCGATTTGAATATGTATATATATATATATATATATATATATAATTGACAAGAAAGTAAGTTTTTCGTTCTTTTTATTTTTCTTATTGATACGTATTATTTTTTTGATAAAATTAAGACCAATAAGTGTAAAGAATGTTTCCTCTAAATTCGAAATCGTGTTATTAATTAATTGAAAAATATAAACTTTTTGTATGACTCAGCTCAAAATAGTGGACTATCAAATCAAATAGAACATATTAGCAAGCATATTTTTAATACATCATGAGGAGGTGGATTTAAAAAATTTAAAGTCGAATCAATGGATGATTTTTAAATAAACATTTTCAGTTACGAATTGTCGGGAAATTATTTCAAATAACTAATGAAATTAATCAAATTAACAATGTATAAATATCAGAATATTTCTCGTAAAACATTATTAATGATCATGCATTGCCTGGTAGGTATTTCAGGAAAACACAATAGTATCTACTAAAATAATATACATGCATATATATATATGTAGAATCCTAACTGCAGAAATAAGGTACATGCCTCGTTTTAAAGATGTCTAGGGGTTTTCTGGATTCAATAACAAAGCGGATTCTTAAAAGATGACATTTAATTAAACCATATATTACTGTATGAGCATTACTAAGTTAAAATAGAACTATTGGTTACACATATCAAAGAGCTATCAGATCTCACGTCTTTCTCTGTTGGTCGCACTCTTTCATCTGCCGGTACTCGTGTGAACCTCTTGGAAAGAAGCCACAGAATAGAGCTCCAGATTGTGGCGCCATCTAGTGTTGGAAGGCGTCTCAAAATGTAAAAATCCTATATACATATATATATGATATTGTTATACTAATCTTTAAATGCTGCACAAGAGGAAAAAGAGGAATGAAAAATAATTTTTTTTTCTTCTACCGGTAAGAAACTAAACCGAACTGAATTTTCAGTACAACAGTTCATCGTCACTATAAATAAAAATGAAAGAAATAGTAGAGATATTTTTCAATTCAGCTGAATAATTCTGACTAAACACTAAAATGTTGTGCTTGATCTGTAGTTAAATAGCTTGTCATTTTTAGAGGAGACATTTTTTCTTTATTATGATTATAAATTGTAGTGCAGTAAACACAGATTCATTTTAATTTCCAACTTTCTAAGGAGAATTTTTTTTTTTTTTTTTTTTTTACTTTTTAGTTCTTTTCTTACTCTTTGGTCACATAGAAGTGTTGGTATATTTTAATAAATATATATGCGTGTATGTGTGTATTATTTATAATTTTTTCGGTACTTATTTTCAAAAATATTTTTATTTTAATTTGTTTTTTTTATTATTATTATCATTTTTACTGTAGTTTTATAATGTAATAAAATATTTTGACATCCAAAAAGAGTTTATGCGAAAGCGTTTGATATTCTGGCTTATAAGAATGTATGTGGAAAATTCATAAATGCATTTGGCCCAAACCTTTACACAGTACAAGATAATAAGCAGCGTAGGAAAAAATATGTTTCGAGTAAAGTTTACTTGAACTCGTGCATAATGCACGAAAAACGCAATGTTCTTTTCAGTGAGGAAAATATTATTCTTTGCCGATGATGTTAAGTACATACATCCTCCGGAAAATGAAAGAAACAAACCAAAATAGTTTCTCTTATAGTAACATACGGTGGGAAAAATGTTATAATATTGTAATGTTTTTCATATTGATAGAGCATTTGTATGTTTGTTTTTTTTGTGTATGTGTTTGCATTTGTGCATCTTCGAATAGAACATTTGTGGTAAAGCTTAAATTAAATCCACTACATACAAACACATAGGAAAATATGTCCCAAAAATATTGACTGTATTTATTACGTATTAAACCACGAATGAAGCATTTTTGTTGCGGCTTCATACCTCGGAGATATTAAGCCATTTTGAATGTAAAACGATATCCAACAAAAAAGATTTGTGGAAATGAAATAATTCAATGTGTATAAAATAATACCATATTTTTATATGCTATAAGATTTATTACTCAAAAAACTTTAATCTTTAGGTGGAAACCTTTTCAGTTTTAATTACTATCGAAGTTTGAAAAATTTTGTTCCTGTGCTATAATTAAGCACTAACTGTTGCTTAAATTATATGTTGGAATTTAATTTAGTTAATTTGTAGCACTTGCTATAACTATTAAAATAAGTTTTGAGTGCCACATTATGTCATTGAATTTAATCTCTGAAAATAAATCGTTTAAAAATAAAGTATATTTTTCTTATGTATGTATTTTAATGAAATTGGTTCTCTAATATTTTTTTCCTAAGAAATTAAAATTTGAATTCAGTTGAAAAAGGAAGAAGATGGTAAAAGAAAATTTTAAAAAATTCAGTCAAAAAAGTCGGACAGGTTTAAGTATTGTCATTTTTATCCGAAATTCAAAGTGAAATTTCTCTCTTTGGGATGATTTATCGATTGAAAATTTTGAAATTTGCATTTCAAGCTAGATTTTAATTCATTGTTGTGAGTTTAGTAAAATTAAAAGTTTCAAATGGAAAGGCAAAGAAGACAGACGTCATTAGAGGTAAGAAAACTCGTTTTAAAGTATCTAAAATTATTTCAAAATCAATTAGAAATTAGCACAAATCTGGTAGACTAGAAGCTTTTTCGAACAAAGAGGAATGATAGATTGCGAGAAAATGAGTTTTAAATCCTAAACTTAGTGCTCCTAAGCTAACCATTGAAGTGTCACAATATCTTCATGAAGCTGTTCAACCAGAAATAATACGGATTTTACGTAGAAATAATTTACATGGAGCAGTGGCTGGTAAAAATCCATTTATAAATAAATAGAACAGATTAACAAGAATGGAGTTCAGAAATATTTATAAATATGAAGACTTTTCATTTTACAAAATGTTTTTATTTGCTGATGAAAGTAATTTTAATTTATTTCTCTCAGAGGGTCGATGTTATGTTTGTTGAAAAACCAATTCAAAAACTTTGAGAGAAAATATTAAGAGCTACTGTAAAGCATGGTGGTAGCTCTATCGGGGTTTGGGGTTGCATGTCTGCTAGTGGTCCAGGAAAACTTCTCATAATTGATGCCACACAAAGTATGTAACCATTATGAAAGAATGTTTGCTACTAAGCGCTTACAAATGGGGATTAAGAATGTTTTCAGTTATCCAGTTAATGATCTAAAACATACAACAAATACTGTGCCATTTGGCTTTTGTATATTATTTGATCTAAATATGAATGGACATTTATGGTCATATTTGAAAAATACATTTGAAAAAACATACTATAAGGACGCAAACGGTTTCAAAAATGCACTGCAACTTGAGTGGTTTAAAATTCATCCAAATGTTTGTAAAATCCCTGTGGAGTCAATGCCTAAAATACTGAGCCTAAATACCTAAAATATAGAGGACTGCCTTAAAAATATTGAGTTCCTTTATAATTATTATGTTCTTTTTAACTCTAAGTGTCCAATTTTTTTTTAAATTTATTTTGTGTACATTTTTAGAGTTTATATATTTTCTATGTATGAAACTACTTTCGAAATTATTTTTCTTATGCTAATTATAGATAAAACTTATCGTGATTTATCATTATATTTGGTTTTGTTATACTATGTATTTTTAATCATCAAAATATGGATTGAATTGTGTCCGACCTGTTTATTGAGCCATTGTATATATATATATATATATATATATATATATATACTAGCTGATACCCGCCCGCTCTTCTGGGCAGACGATAATATTATATTTTGGAACCTATATGTAAAATATCACGAAAATTTTCAATTTTTAAACGATAATTATAATCTGAATTTAAAATTTTAAGAACTCGATTATCTGTAATAATGGTTATTCACGACTTTCAAATATATGAGAAAAGTATTTAATTGTTTATCAATGAAAATGTAATTTAGTAAATAAATCCGTTTTTGAACAGATTTATTTACTAAATTCATGGAGAATTCCGCATCATCCATGAGGTACTGTGTAGTGCGATACGTTCCCATTATTCTACATGTCGGGACCATGTAAATATTGTCAACATAAAAATAAAAATACATTTTTATATATATTTTATTATTTTTAAACTTATTGAATCAATTTTTTTTGTGTATTACATTTCTATTATCTTTATTTTGTATGCAGGGCAATTTTTGAGAATGAGAACTACATTTTTATTTTTTATTATATCAATTTATTTATCTTATTTATTACATTCATTATTATTTTATCTTATTCTAATCTTAGAAATAGTTAAATATAAGAAAAATATGAAATAATATGCCTACATTTCCAAAACTTCTCTGTAGACAACATTCTTCGTTCATTTTTCTGGTTGAAATATGATTAGATTTTCACGTGAACTAATTCTTGAACATGCCATATAAAATTGACCATGTGAAAAACAGTCACTTTGTAAATCTACACCAGCTAATTTTAAACTCTGCCCTTGTGCTTTATTGATAGTCATCGCAAAACAAACTCTAACTGGAAACTGCAAACGCTTAAATTCAAAATGATAATCTGATGGAATAAGTGGTATTCTTGGAATGAATACTTTTTCACCCTCATACTTTCCTGTAAAAATAGTCGCTTCTATTACGTTTTCACTTTGAGTCTGGTGCCGTTACATAATTTAGGAGGATTTAAATTACGCAACAACATTATTGGTGTGCCAATCTTTAGATAAAGAATATGAGGTGGTATGCCTGGTGGATGTAGCATTTAAACCGATCCCAGTTGTTAAACACGTGAGAAACAATATTTCTAATTTTATACGCCATCGATATGTCACCGAACACCAGCAAAGACAGAGAAGAAAATAAACATGCTCCGACGCCAAGAATTTTAAAAACTTTGAAAGGAGTAGGTATTCCATCTATCCAAATATATTCAACATTCATTATTAAGAACCATAACTGAAAAGTAAATATGAAATATCAATTTGTATCAACCTACAATGAAATACTTTTCAAGTTAAAAAATATAACCGAAATTAATTTTTTAAAATCAAATTATTTAAAAATTGAACAAAAAATACTAACAAAAAAATAAAATATAATAATTTTTTTTGGCAAAAAGTCACCCATATTACGTTAACCTTATTGCAAAGGGATAACTCTTACGCTAGCAGCATATCTGGAACTGCAATTGAATAGACAGAATAGCTCTTAAAAATCATAGCATTGAAATAATTATGTATTCTGAAAACGATAAAATATCCAGCCATTTTAAAAAATCAAAAACGTTTATTTCCTAGAAACCAAAAACTAAAAATTGCCAAAATACAGAAACAAAACTTTTGTATAATATTTACATTAGGTTACAGTTAATGCATACATCAAAATAAATATTTTGACAGCAACTTACTTTTTTTTATCAATGACATGAATAACATACCTTTATTATTCATTTGTTAAAAGCCAACTTCAATAACTTAGTAAGATAGCGTTTAGATTTACAAATGTAATTTATCAATCATTATTAATAATAAAATACTTTTCTAATAAATTTGAAACTTACGTCTAGGTTCCAAAACAATAAAAAATTATCGTTTGTTCAGCAAAATGGACAGAAATCAGCTGGGGTTACCATAGTATAGCTTTTTAAAATTCACAATGCAAGGTCATTGAAATGCTTCGACTTGGCGGTGGAAGATATTTGGTGATAAATCTCTAAATGTAGGAATTTCAGGGCTCAACATTTACATTATATATGATAAACCTACAATGCATCCTATTCAGCGGATTGTCTTGGGTGCCCGCTACTCCATAAGAAGTCGAAATTTTAGTATTTTTCAAAATCCCGCTCTTGCCAATCCACCATCAGCGCCTCAGTATTAAATTATTTCCATTTCGCACGCGCAAATCTCGCTAAGTAAACTTAATTGGTAGCAATGCACAGAATACATATAAAAAAAATATATTCCATTTGGCGTCGGTCATGACATTTTTGGCGATAAAGTCGCCAAAAATGACATAATTTATGGATACGAAAAGATTAACGGATGAAAATCACATTTTGGATAAGAATTCCGTAAAATCCGTTCTTAGTGAGCGTCTACATCGCAAAATGAGTAACTATACCAAATTTCAAGTCAATCGGTTGTATAGTTTTAGAGATATCGTGATGAGTCAGTCAGTGGTATTTCGCTTATATATATATGTGTGTGTGTGTGTGTATGTGTTTGTGTGTGTGTGTGAATGAATTATTGGATGCTTTATTTTAATACAGTCAACTATTTTTGTTGATATATTGGAAGATAAAAAACAATTTTCAAAAATTAACATATCTGCAGACCTTTCCTGATTTTTTTTTAAATTCATACGCTCAGTTCTTCAAAATGACGGAATTGTAAAGTGATTTGTAAAGAAATAAAAATAACAAAGTAGTTTAAGTATTTTCGGAAGATCTTTGAATAAAAAAAAGGACTTTTATTTACTCAGAATGTTGTAGTTAATTAAATATAAGCACTCTATTGCAACTATAAATAAGATGAACCAACAACGTAGTAAACAATTTCTAATACAATTAAAAGATAAAATTAAATAGGAAATATGAATGCTCCTTAAATATACAAATAAATATTGTTTTAGGATATTCAAATCATAGACCTATCGTAAATGTATCGTAGTCGATAGATGTGATATTTATCTTTGTAATATAGTTTTAAGATGTTCGAAAATATTTATTTAAGCAGTTTCAAATAAATAAACAAAAGGTATTGATGATTATTTTTCTCGCATATTGACGTATATCTTAGATGTTTGTTAAAAATTATATGTAAAATTAAAATACAAATATGAATGATAACTTAAGAATCAAAATTTTTCATTTTAGCTAGAAAGATAAATTGAAGTAAAAATAGACAGAAAATGAAAGAGAAAATTTGAAAAATACATCTGGTCATTGAACAATTAGGCCTATAGGATGTCGCCAATAGGAATGGAAGAAAATAGTGCTAAAAATCTCCTTGTGGAATTCTCCCTTTTCTCCTTGAGGACCCTAGGGTCTCCTTTAAAAAGGAACTTTTTTAAAGATTGTGACATACCTCCTTCATTAATTAATTTTACAATCATTTATAAGTCTAATTAAATAGCCAATAAACTTCGGACTCAGAGCACACTCTCTCCCAAATGCCTTTTAACTCAATTAATCCTAGTTTGTATGTAAATAATCAAATCTTAGTTTATCAAATCACTCATTCGGATTCAAATTCTTTTCTTCTGATTGCTTTAAATTCGATCCCTATTATTCTGTTATCGTACATAAATCGTAATTAATCATATATCATTGTATATATTGTATATATATTATAATTATTATTGAACATTTCATTTACATTGGAAGTCACTTCCGACATAAACTATTAATTAGGGCGATTCAATCTAATCTACAATACATATTAGCTTGTCGCTATTCTCTATCCTTCCAAATCTATTCCGCTATATATCTCTATCTCTAATTCAATTCACTCCACTTTTTATCTTCGACTTATTTGAATAGTCATATTTAATTTGGCTGGCATGGGGTTGAAATTACGCGCATTTCAAATTACCAAGATGTTCTCGAGGATGGCAAAGAGAAGATCGCAAATAGCTCAACATCACAAGTTTGGCTCTGTTTTACATTACACATATATTCACTTACAAATTTCATCATAATGTAACGCGAATCAAAAAATAATTCTACGCTGAGGCACTCCGTATATCTTCCCTCCTTGAGTTACGTGATACTTTTGGAAATGTTAATTCTAAAGAACTTAATTACTTTCATAAACACAAATGTGGTCAAATAATATTTCATTTACTGTATTGTCAGTTAATTTATTTTACTCTATTACATATTCAGAGTATTTTCCCTTTTGGTATTTCCGCTATGGGATCCATTGACCTTGTTCATTTATTAAATTCAGTTAATTTTAGAAATAATATCTTAAACATTAATAATCAATCTGAGAGAGAGAAGCCCCGACTCATTAATGAGGATAATTTCGATATCAATCTTATAATCATTAGTACATTCTAAATCAGTTTTTTCTATCTCTAATTTTCAGTTTTAAAAAATGTATGCTATTATGAATGATCAAAGAAATGAGAAGTATAGTACTTCTGTCATCATCGACACATTATAAATTTGGCATGCACCTCTATTGGGAACATTTTTTTGCTTTTAACTGTTTTTAATGGATGTTTTTCTGTTACTTTATATCACGTCTATCACGCCAAATTTGCACATTCCGCCTAATTTCTTTACACGATACTAGGCTTTTATATAGATACTTTCCACTATTTATTGTAATTTTTCAAAGAAAGAATTAGAACCAAAAAATAATAATTTCAGAAGAAACACTGTTGTATGTAATACATCTTAAATAAAAAATAAGCAAAAGAGAACAATTATTTTTGATATTTTTCAGTACAGAAGATTGTTAGTAATATACATCATGCATACAATTTAAAATGAATTCCAATACAGCAAAAGGTGATTTTTTTTATTTGAATTCATTCATTCCACATCAATGGCATTAAATATGATTAATTGATTGTTCTTTTACAAATGTCCGAATCAGAAACAACACGAGTGCTACTGACAACGCATCTCGTAATCTTGAATATGGGTCCTTCTCCATACTTCCTCACCACGTCCTCAAGAGGACTTTTGGACCCCAACATTTTCAACATCCATCAGCAACGCGATTGTGACGCCATGCGAATTTTTTGTGGTGTGGTATTGCGAAGCAACTCTAGGACTATAGGTGAAGCCCTTGGTAATTTTGTAATTGATCAAGCAACATGGATGACACCTCCTTCTCCAAACTTTTACATCACGTCAAGGACTTGAGATCTCGACATATTTAACGCATATAAGACTAGTTACACGATGGATCTTTAATGGCAATGATTCTCAAATGAATGACCCGACGGAAGAACTCCATCACTCGTGAGTTTGCGACCATGTGCACTTGTCTACAGTGGCCTCTCCATTAAATAAGCATTTTATGTTGATGTGAAGTTACTTCAGTGTTGTTAATATTATAATTTTACACTGAATAATAAAAGTTTTAACGAATTATACATAACATTGAGTGTCCGAATGAATAAAATGGTAAGAATGATTTACTATAAAATGTTCGTAACCAGCCCTATCTGTTACAAGTCTATAGATATCAAATCTTATTGTCATGTCCAGCATTAATTATAATATAGGTTGAAATTATAGATTTAGCTACTAACACACGTTATTGTTAGTGCATAATTTTTCATCTGGTGATTAATCCATCAATCCTTAAAATTGCGAGACATTTAAAAATGTGGCTTGGGGTTAGTCAATCATCTGAGTAGTTTCTACAGATAATATAAGTCCTTCCACGTTCAAGTGACTACGGTAGCCTAGTAATAATGGTCATGAACTTACTAGCATTGTTTCCATCAAGTCAAGAGTTCGAGCCTGATGCTACAAAAAATCCTTCCTATAGTGAGGCTGAGACACCCGAAATTTGTTCAGGCTCCAAGTTTTGAGATGTAGAATTTTGAATAGGATCGTGACAGCTCAGAAGTTGTCCATCGCCAATAACCGTGCTGCTAAAAGATGCTATAATAATGATCAATCACAATCACTTAACCGAGACTCAAAATTAGGAATTCCATCGTGAATTAGTAGTAGTATTGCTTCTAAGTGCGACGTAAATAAATAATAATTCACTCCATTCGCCTTCACAATCATTCTTAGTAGATTGTGAGTCCTTCCAGAGAGCCCTTAAGCCCTAGAATGTACATTCTCAGTTGGAGGATTGAAGAATGTCTCTATTGGTCTCAAATATGTTCTAAAAGGAAAATAAAAAATCTTTCACCCGCCAAACTAGAAGAATTTGAACTTCTAGAGGCATAAGCATTTTTCTTCATAGGTCAGTTATACTGTGAATCTTCTTTTACTGCAAAAATGGATTGTTGTGGTAACCGATCATGATTATATTCTACACCATAAATAAAATAATTATCTATAATATTCATTAGATATTGATGTAATTAATAAAATTGTGATTGTTTGGTAGGAAAGCCCAATTTTTTGCTTATTTTTTACATAAATTACACTCTTGACAAAAAAAAGTAATCAAACCAATTTTAATGGGTAATTGTCTAATTTTAAGGCATTTTAAACTTATGAAATAAACATTGCACCATTTTCAAAAATTTATTTCCGGAGATTTACTGTTAACTTAACAATTCTTTTTTTTAAAGTTTAGCCAAGGAACTTAACCGGACAACTCAAAATCTTCACATGCAGATTATTTTATAGTTTTAAAATTTACAATCATACCAAGAATATGGATTTTTTCTCCAACACTTAACACTTAAAGTTAACAATAAATTTAGATTAAAATATCTGAGTATAGAATATATATGGGACATATTTGTGGATATTCTGAAAAAGTTCATAAATGGAATTGGATACGTTAAAAAAGATACTATAGCGTATAAATCTTGTATTTGAATAAAATCACTATCAGTTTTGGTATAAAGATAAAAATTTCAAAGAAATATTATTATTATTATCGAAAAAAAATAACTGATTTAGAAAAATTATTTCTAAATATGTTAAACCATATGTAATTACAAATAGAAAGGAAAATAAATAAAATATACAAAGCTTGTCCAAAAATAATGAGAATAATTTTATTGAGAGTTTCACGCACATTATCGAGGAAACAATTGACGATGGCAGGTAAATTGAAGTTTCAGTTACAGTCCAATTGTCAGCAGGTTGTCCGAATTGTCTGGGCATCCCCAATGGCCTCAAAGACAGTCATAGTTAGAACGCTACGTCATACTCATGATACATCAAAGTATTTAATAACTTTATGCAATAAACTTGGTAAATGTTTAATGAAAGTTAAGAATCTATCCCGTGAAAACGTCACTGGACTTCTCTATTCTCTATATAGTCCGTATTTCGCCCTCTAAGACTTCTTGTTCTCTAAATTAAAGATGGATTTGAATGGGCACCTTTACAGTTCGGTCTAAAGTGCTCAAAAGACCTTGACCACAAAGCTTCGAAACATCTCGCAAAGTATATTTGCACTGCGTTTGACCAATAGAAAAGCTCAAGGTTCATGCTTCGAAGAATATTATATACATTTCATTCTCTGTCCAATTATATAATTTTCAAAAGCATTTTCTGATTACTTTTTGGGAAATATATTGTACTATATAAGAATCAAATCTATTGAAGAAAGAATATGAGAAACAATCAAATATTCTGCAATCATTTATCTTTAAATTCAATAGAGCCCGCAATTGGCTACGTTAGCATAGCGGTCAAGGTCACAAATTCGGGGTCGGCGTTGTTTCCGTCAAGTCATAGGTTCGAATCCTGATGCAGCTACACATCCACCATGCAGCGATGCTGATGTAAGGAAATATGTTGAGGCTTCCTGCTCTCGCGTTGGTTGTAAGTGGAAGTTTGGAATGGGAGATGCTAGCTTAGATGACATCCTCATCATACCAGGATCAAATATACAATGTCTTGCTACAATACCCCCCGTGTATGTATTTAGATGATGTTAATAAACAATTAATCAACCAATATTTACTAGCGACGAATTTATCTCCAAGGCTAAAATTCTTTGAATTTTATTTAAGTTTCACAAGTTCCATTTTTAAAATAAATGGTTACATTTATATTTAAACTGTGCAGCTTAACCAGGATTACTACAAATGTAGAAAAAATATTTTTCAAGAGTGACTTCAACCAGATCTTTTTTTCATAATATAAATAAAAGAGAAACGTACAGTGTTGAATTCATTCATTTGCTACACAGGCAACGATGCTTGTTCAAAAATTTGAAATCAAAATGCAGCAATAGAGCAAAACATTAAATGTGACGAATTTGAATTTGTTCCAAATAATTAAATAGTTAAACTATTTCCAATATTTTTATAAAGTTTAAAAAAAAATTATGAAAACTATTATATTTATTTTTTGTCTGTGTAATTTTAAAAAATTAAAAAAAATTAGCAATTTTTAAGACTAACGAAAAATTAATAAAATCAATTATTTATATTTAATGTGTAATTTCAAATATATTTATTAACTCAACTTTTTTGAACAATTTTAAGAAGTCTTCGAAAATGAATAAAAAATTTTAAGAAATGTATGGAATTTTTTGTTGGACTCACACGAATATTTGAAATATCTACAATGATTGAGTGTAAGAGTAAACGTACTTTTTGCATTTAAATAAATTAATCGATTAAAATAGCGATGCAAGGACATTTCGAATAAACATTTTGATTCAAAAACAATAGCTTTTGATCGCTATCTCTAAAATGAGTATTCATAAGATTCAGACGAAATTAAATTTTTAAAGAATGTTTTTTTTTCTGTTATGGTGATTAATAGTTTCTTATAAAAACGGTAAGTCTCCCTTCGAAACGTCTGGAAATTTTTATATTATCTAACAAAACGTTTAAGTTTTCTCAGGTTAGTGGAAAGAAAAGGTTCTTTTTTTATTAAGTTTACATGATTACTTACTTTTTGTAAAAAGATTTCTTTCTTTTACAAGAGTATATTATGAAAAGTTCTTTGTTTTGTTTGAAAAATAATTTTCTCATGTATTTATGTCATAATGCAGTAAAAAATTAATTTCACAAAATTTCTCCTAAATAATGCAATACCACAAACATAGTTCGAAATAACAATGTTGAAAGAAAATGAAAGAATAATAAAAATACCGTAATCTCTTTTATTTATAAAATTACTTTCCTCAAAATGAATTTACGTAATATTCAGACTATATTAACTATTTTAACAATTGATTTTTTATGTTGCGGTGATTGAAGGTATCTTGCATGATATACGTAAGCAATTCTTTTATATTATCTAACAAATATTCCTAGTTTTTTCAGGTTTGGGTAAGGAAACTCTTTTTCAAGGCTACACTTTAATAAATATATTTTAACTAAAACAAATTACTTTTTGTCTTACAAGAGTTTATTTAGGAAATTTCCTCGCTTCGTTCAAAAAAGAATTTACGTGCATATTAACTTCATATCGTCGATTTTTTTTATACTGAAATAAAAATATTTCTGCAACATCAATTTCGTTTTACGGATGATGCTCCATCATGAGGTAACGAATATTTTCTTTCTGTTTCAGAAATGTTAATTTGTTTACTTTGACATTAAAGTTAAATGTTTTCTTAATTAACATTGAACTGAAATGATTATGAAAAAATAATTTTAAGAAAAACAGATATTCAGTATATGTTCAATCACATGGAGAAAATATTTAGTAATTATAATTTTTTTTCTCAGCCCTTCATAATTAGAATTATTCTATCAAATTCAAACAGTAGTACAATGTAGGTGAAATTAGAAATTTTCAAAAAATTTGAGGTGAGTTTTTTTTTTCTTCTTTTTTCTGCTGTAGGAAATATGTCATATAGGTTAATATGCTTGATACGTAATAACGTACGTGATTTTTTTAACACCAGTCGTCATTATGAACAACATAAATCAATATATGGCAGTTACAAGGGATTAATGAGAAAAGAAAAATAAAGAGTTCAAGCTGGGACTAAAAAGAACGTAGTTTATATTTCCTAAGATAAGACAAGATGCATGCTAGCTACGTCTAGTCAGAGTTAAAACTGAAAATTGGAGACCTTTTACTGAAGAAGGATTTGTAAAATAATGCCTATTTAAAGCTGTGAAAATTGTTTTCCCAAATAATGTAAAGATTTTTTTAGACATTCCTTTAATTCGAAATTTCGAAATTTCTTAAAATTTAGGTATAACATAGATAAAAATGATTTAACTTTACTTTTTGCATTTGTACTATTTAAAGAAGAACAAAAAATTTGGAATCACATATTGTGTAAGAGTTTTCTATAAAATGGTACCAAGACGTAATTACATCTACATCTCCAAAAACATACCCTTATTCAATTAAGAGGGGGAAAGTCTTCTGGACAAAATAATTATTTTTACGGTTCTATAGAATACTTAACATATCAATATTAGACACACACAAAATCTAAGCCTTATTAATTATATAAATATATATATATCACAAAAATAAGGAGTCTTTGATATGTTATTCTACAATTTCTCAGATGTCTTGGTACCCTTAATGCATTTTTCGACATGTAAAGTGAATAAAAAAAACTTTCCTTCGCTGAAACAATACCTTTCAAAAACACGCAAAAAATGTTAAGAATTATGCACAAATGAATTTCAAATTAGATTTGCAGGTTTTAAATTGCTAAAAAGAACCAGTTTCTTTGTACTCTTCAATTTATTCGATAGATATAGAATCAGAACCAAATGAGACTCTAATAAAATTTCGATTGGTTATTTACGTTGCACTGAAAAGCAACACGAGTGATGTCAGCAACGGAACCCATAAATTTGAACATAGGGTAAGTGTCAAGGACGACACATGAGCTAACACCACTTCTCCAAATTCCATTCCACTTCAATAGCAGGGCATTGGACTTCGACCAGATTTAACTTTGAGTAACCTCACTACATGGAGGGTCTTAAATGGCAAAAAGTCTGGAACGCACTACTGGATGAGAACATCGGCTGCGAGTCCGTGACCATGACAACCGTAGCTACCAAGATACATTGTATTACAATTTGATTCAGAATTATAGGTAAAATTCAGTGAAGTTGGTGCATCAGAATTTTACAAATATTTTCTTAAAAGGTTTAAAAACACTCCAGAACTTTCATATCACATAATTTCTGTGTTTGAAGGTAAGAATACTTATTAATATGAGTAGTTGTAAGCACTTATGAGAGATGGTTGTGGCAGTATAGTGGTTTTTGACAATCACATTAGGACAGTTTTGAAAAAATCATTGCAAACAAAATTTAACCGATGTGGAAATGAATATAGTAGATAAAATATGTCAAAGAACAGGAAATAAACGTTAAAATTGTTGTTTTTCTTGTGTTCCTTTCTTTTTTTTTCCCAACGAAACGAAAAATTTTTTCTCTGAAAATTATTTTTACAGTTCTTCTCTTTCTTCGGCCCACATAAACTTATATTTTGTTAATTTGTCCTATGATGGCCTTCGAGTTTTACACCCTTGATATACATGAATGGTGAGATTCCTGTGAGTCACATTTATAGACCCTGAAGCATAACGAGAATTACATCGTCTCTTTGCAAGAGCAACTGCCTAGTATTCAATGAGTCTCCATATACAAAATTATAACTCAAAATCCTGATATTATATGGTTCATATGATCAAGAGAGTGAATATACTAGCTTAGGAAGTTTATCAGTATGAAAAATGGGTTAGATGGGGAATGCTTTCAGGTGATTCAATCAGTTTTTTTCACCAAATGAAGCATCTTTTGTATGAAGATAGTCAGCAACGTAATTTTTGAAAATTGTTAATTTAATGTATTTTTTAAAAAAATTACTAATACATCTACGTACATCATTTTTATATGCTCGTCTTCCTTCTCAATGTCCATTTTGAGTCGATGGATGATCTAATACCTTAATCAAGATGGTATCCTTCCCCATATTTAGCCTAGACAATGATGGCAATCTGCACCTCATCTGCGACATAAAACATTTTCCTTCATAAGCATCTTCGGGGAAGTGAATATATGAAACTCGGACGATTCCAGATCCAGACATTATGTATTCTAACCTAATGAATCAAAAACTGTAGTAGGCTTCTTAGAAATACAGTATCAATGTATTTTGATGAAATGAGGCAAGAAATCACAATTCATTCGTATTCAATAAAAAAATAGAAAAATAAATTTGAAGCTATTCTTTTTACCAGTTTCTTGAACTATAATAACCTGATTGGCAGGACAACCGGTTGGATCTCGTTCTTTGTGAGATTGATGCACATTAAATGTATCTAATCTCGTTGAATTTGATCGGATGTGTATCGAATTCGCCATCTGACAGCTGTTCAAAATTAGGAAGAATATTGTATTCAGCAAGCGCTTAAATCGAGAAGTTATAGGCACACAGCGGAATACGGAATAATACATGTATTTTATTTTCTCGTCAATTGTTTCATTCAAAATGAATAGTGTTTTTGCTTAATTTACTGTTTATAATTATTGTAAAGTAATTTCTTTTAAAGTTTGTATAATTCAATCTATCTAAAACAGGCTTGTTTTTCTATTGAATTTTAAAATCAAAATGCATTCATAAAATAGAAATTTACCCATATTTTTGTATAGTGAATATATTCCATGAATGAATAGTAAAATAGCCTATGTATGTGTGATCACATGTACTCGAACCTTAACAACATAATGAATCAAATCATTGAAATAGGGATATGAATATTAGACTATTAAATCGCATAAATATATAATGCCCATATTGATAAATATGTATATTATGTCTTTCCCAATAAATAATTTCATTAGAATTATTTAGTGCCCGCAGATAATCAAGTATCATTTCACGCAGAGCAGAACCAAATGTATTAACAGATTCTTCGATAGTAAAAACATTGAAATATATTGTCCACCAGCACATTGAAATATGAATAAGTTTAAGTGAATTTTTAAGCATGTCCCGTGATAAATCGAAATTAAATTGTTTCATTTATTACTTATTTGAGAGAAAATCACATTTTATCTAATTAATAAAACATTTTGTCCTTATACCGAAAAACATCTGAAACAAATAAGAAAGGTTTAAACAAATAAAAAAAAATACTTGGTGTCAAACTATCCGTAAAACGTTTTTCCTTAAAAATGAGCTAATTGAAAGCAATTTACATAAAACATAAACTTAAATAATGGTACTGATATACTAAAAATAAATATAGCATTTTTGAAAATGTAAAATTAGTATTTCGCATTCCTAGTCTTGAAGAAAAAATTTAAGTCATTTTTTTTTATTGTTGTAACACCTCTCATAACTCCAACAGATATATATGAAGAAAAGTTTTACAAACAGTAGACTATCAAGTAAAATTAAATGCATACAAATATTTTTTCGAAAAAAATAAGACTTTCAGAAATTTGAAGAAAAACTCTCAAACGTTCACACAATTCTAAAAAAGTTAGTACACTTAGGCCGGCGTCTCCTATCAGAAACACTGCTAATTAAAATATAAGAAAGGCGTTTCTTTTGCACTGTCTTTTTAAAAAGTAGTTTGGTAATCAACTAATGAATTACTTATACATTATTAAATTAAAAGTAACAACAACATTATTCTATCCCTGTACTCGCTAATTAACCGTAGTTAACTAAATTTAAATGAGTGTTACTCTGCAACTAATCATTTGACTCAATGACTATGAATGAAAAACAAATAAATTTTTATTTTCCTTTATTTATTTATTATAAATTAGCATAATTTGAGAGAAGTATTATTTATTTAATTATAAAAATAGAAAATGGTAGAAAAATGAGCGTTTCCTCTCTTGGGAACTAAAATTTGTTCTCTTCACAAATAGTCTTTTTGCAGCAGTTGCATACGTGCTTTGTCATTTTGTATAGCTTAGATAGACTGAAAATACAAAGTTTGTATTTGTTTGTCACTGTTTTAATCGTGTTTTCGACGAACTGTTCAGCATTTATGATATCTTATGGGTTTTTTTTATGTGTGTGATGGAACATGTAAAAATTATGGCATTGTACCACAAATCTCGAACAGCAGCAAATGTATAGATCAGCTTATAACATTCGGTTAATTCATTTCAATAGTTATGAAGGTACTATGAGTGAGATGATATGAGCCAATCTATAACTTTTTGAATTTTAAAAACAGGCAGAAGTCGGTTGTGTAATAGACAAATATTTAGTTATCAGGGGTTAACAGGATTGAAAAAGTTTCTTAATTCCATTTAAGTTACAAAATAAGTTGTGCACTTTATATTCATAGAAAATATATATGATGTTATATTATCTTTATCCTATTACCCGTCTCATCCATCATCTCAAATGTTATTTTAATAAGAAGATCTAAATATCAACATAATCTCAAGTAGAAACAAATTAATTAAAAAAGTCAGTTATATACAAAACAGCTTAAATTCATCTTCAAATAAGAGGGATGTTCTCCACACTTAAGTCCCCATCCGCGAATACTATCAAATTGAATAACTTATGAAAGAGAAAACGCTTAGCAGAATACGAAGAGTGTACATCCGAAATATAATCAGAAGTTTTGTCGCGTTGAGTCCAATTCTCACTAAATCTATTTTACGCGATAAAAGAATTCCACACTCATCAAAGTAAAACCTTTTCATTGGCGTAACTTCATTATTTAGCTCAATATTTTGTCATTTTTATATAATTATATTATCTCTATTCACTCCATTTCCAAAGTTTACTTTACTTGCATCATCATATATCATTTCATTAGGAAGAATTTGGAAACTTAAATGTAAAATCAGAAAGAAACTCCAAACGTTAATCAAAGGGATAATTTGCGAATTGTTTTACATACTTATCATCAAAAGCATTTACTTTCTCTATTTATCTATGTAAAATCATGCATAATTTTACCTATCAATATAAAATTTCGAAATAGAAGGGTTTTTTTCCAAAACCATAGTTCAGGCTTGTTCTAGAGAACAGATGAAAAATTTTACAAGAGATAAAATGAAATTTGAATCATTTCAGAAACGTATAATATTCTCTAAATATTGTCTAGTTATTTTTTTTTTCAAAACTAGCAACGATATCTTTCCCTGATTTCAGTTACAACTATTATGTATAGCAAAAGATTCCCAGCATTTTAAATCGAATAGGTGCTCAAATTACCCTGAAAAAATAGATCGATTTTCATAAATGAAGAGCCGAATTAAATTTCGTTTTTTCGTTTTTTCATTACGTTCATCAACTATCAATGAAAGCTTAAAGTCTCTCTCTAGTGACACATTTTTTTTTATTTAAAAGATAAAAATTATGTTGATCACCATGTTTCAATTATCTATATCTCGTATGTAATGCAACTTCCGTATTCATTAATGTACTGGGGTGCAGGTGTTATAGCAAAATTTGGGTGTGGTTAAACATAGAATGATTGGAATTCAAAACAATGCCAAATGAATTTCAGTTTCATATATAGTTACATTACTAAGTGATAAAATATGATTATATATAAATAAATAATATGATATGATTACTATATTATTGAGGTGCTTAAAATAAATGAATGAACTTTGTGTGATTCTTATAAATAGCAAAATCTATGAAATGTTTTCTTCATGTATTGCAAATAGTTGTAACTATTTTTCTTTTACTTTTCATTGTAATATATAAAAAAGTAAGAATTAAGATTAATAAAATGTAATAAAGTAATTTAATCAGCAATTAATCCGCAACATTCTTTTTATTTAGGCCGCTTTAGCCTAGTGGTAATGGCCGGCAGCTTTTGATGAGTCGTGTGTCTGAGCAATGTTGCGACTAGAGACCCGCCGAGTAACTGTGGCTGATGCATGTTAATTCTGTCTGCTCCCAAAGTTATTCCATTGGCGTGGTGTGGAAGTTAGGAGAGGGAGTGCTAGCTCAGGTGCCATCCTCGTCACTCGAATGAGATTCAAAATTATGATGTCTGTCGCTAATAGCTCTAGTGTGGTTTCTAGTGTGACGTTAATTACAAAACCAAAATCTTTATTTTGTGGTAATGCAATTTTAAAATTCACTTCTGTAAATTTAAGATCTGATATTTTGTGTTATGATAGGTGTTTCTTCAAGTCGTTTCCTTTATCAACGCTAAAAGATCTGTTGTAAAAATTTTAAAAACAAAACTTCATAAGCATTTTCTGTATTTATCTTCCTCTTAATTTTTCTTGAGTGTGTATTAAGAAATCACAATTGAGCAAAGTAAAATATATTTATGAACTAATTTAATGAAAAGAGTTTTTGTTTCCTGAAATGTATTAAAATAAAAATAATAATTGCATATTTTGTTATAATTTTCAGAATAGAAATCGTGAAAATGTCAGGTATATTTACATATATTCCTTGATTGAAACCAGGTAATACTGCTGTAAATGTTAAGAAGTGTAAAGTTTTGTTTGAATTGAGTGTGCAAAGAGAAGTAGTCACTTCTGAAGCAGCAATCATTACTGGATATTGATCTAAAAATGACGAGTGGAAGAAAGAAAGAAAAAAAGAGTTTGCGAAAAGAAATATGAGAAGGTGGGTTTGAATAAGAAATAGGAAGAAACAGTCTACCCTATTTTGAATGAACCTTGCTATATAACACCCACTCAAAGAGATATTGAAATCTAAGATTCTTATCATTCGACAAAGACACCATCTTTTCTTGAAATAAGATGAGCTTTTTATACGTCGCTGATCGACTTAATAATGTTTATCTCTCGCAGGATCGTTGGATTTCTTTCCAAAAGTGAATTTAAGAAAGGTAAAACCAATTTTTGAAATCGAAAAGTATAAAAAAAAATGAGGAATGTATGTGAAGGATTTTTATTAACAGTTTCAAAGATACAGCTGAGATTTTTATTGACTTTTAGAAAGATTCGAGGAAAATGAATCGATATAATATGAGAAAGAAATACAATATAACGGAATTTTTGTAAAACATTTTAACTCCCATTTCTTCTCTTCGTGACTGTATTTATAATACATGACATGTGTACATGCGTTTCCTCTTATTTATCTACATTAGTAATTGAAATGCTATTTTTTGTAGATTATAATTG
This sequence comes from Nephila pilipes, assembly GCA_019974015.1. NCBI lineage: Eukaryota > Metazoa > Arthropoda > Arachnida > Araneae > Nephilidae > Nephila > Nephila pilipes. The sequence goes on along the minus strand of BMAW01102072.1, from coordinate 171,185 downwards.
GAAATAAACCTATGTGATACTAAACTAGGAACAAATGCTTATGTTAGGTGGAATCCAGCATGCTTCTCTTGAAGGAATATGAGCGTATGTATTAACTGGGCCACGAAATAATCGTAATCCTAATACAATATTGATCCTTGTTAATAAACGGAATTGCCTTTTATAGTATATCCTAGTAATGGCCACTGGTGACCTCGAAGCAACAACTGATGCTGTCACATGTCAGTGAATGTTCCTCTTCCACAAACTTTGTTCCCGTTCAAGTATTGTGCGAAGAGTAATTCAATAACCCTCCCCAAATGTTTTAAGTGTTCTGTTGCAGCTGGAAGATCTACAACAAAACATTTAAAACACTAAAATTCATATTACATCTTACATCATTCATTCATTTCTCTTTTATTTTCACTTAAGATATACAACGATATAATAATAATATAATTATAATAATAAATATTCTACTATTATTCTATATTATAGTGAGATGTTTATTCGTAAGTATTGCATATTTGAATGATCTCTGAATAATTTTGGCGCAGATAAATACAGCACTTATTCAAATACTGATAATTTAAATAATGTATAATTTTTATGATGTATAAAGCATAACGAAATGTTTCTACACTATCAAATATGTAAATACATCTATGTCTTCTATCGAGATCCATATGCTGAAACCTGGCCAAAATGTATTGAAACAAATAAAATGTATTCTTCTTAGTCTTACGGTTATACAAATAAGGAATTAAAAATGAAAGCTAGAATATATAGGGTGATTTGATAGTAGACGAGTTCCAATGTAAATGTTAAACTATGAGTTTAAATTTTAATTATCCGCGAACAAGTTACAAAGAAGTAGGTAGCAAGTTGAAAAAATTATATCCATGCATAAAAATATAAATTCTCTTACAGGGTTTTATTAAAATGAATAAAAATGATAAACATTATTCTTTCCTATGATTAATTGTGTCTGATTAAAAGTAATAAGGGCTCTTTTGACCATATGCTGTTGTAGAATAAATTTTCTTTTTCTTCTTTTACGCCCCTTCTGAATTACTAACTTAACTTTTCGTTTTACATTTAATGATAACTTTCATTTATTTAAATTTTGTCTTTAATCTTTAAACAAAGAACAGATTTGCCATTGGATTAAATAATGAGGAAAACTTGTTACAACATTAATAAACAATCAATCCATTTTGCATTTATTCTTTATTGTCAATAAGATATTCATTCTTTTCTTTTTACCGTATAATTGCATTTTTTCCTTTTGGATTTCTTAAAACAGCACAGTTTTCTATTTTTTCTTAATGATTCATATTGTAAATTTGAGAAATCAACATTTTTTATGAATTATTTTGTACATCGTTGCTCTTTCTATTTATTTTGAATTTGTATTCAAAACTTTTTTTCATTCCAAATTTTGATATGTTTCTTCTCTTATTATTTTTATATTATTTATTTGAAAATTTATTTTACTGTTAAGTACTTATGTATGTTTTCGTATTTCTTTTATGTGAATTTATATATTTGTTTATTTATAGTGATACTTATATTTGTGTGTTAGATGCTGTAAGGAGTCTGGGTGGATAATTTATTATCGGCATAATTTTTTTTCCCTTGTTCAATGTTTTCTTATGTTCTCGTTTGAGAAACTATGTTTAATCCATAGGTAGTGTGCATGTTATTAAATTTCTTCTTTTTTAGATGCCGTTTTTGCGTTTCTTTTTTCTTTTAGATTTTTAACTTATCTATCGGTCGACTTACTTTATTTTTATGTTTCTCTCTCTTTGGTTTAATATGTTATCTAGTAACATTATTTTATTTGATATAATGTGTTCATTTGTTGTTTTTATGTTTGGTGCATATTTAATTATGTTATTTGTTTTTAGGTTATCTGTTTGAGATTTAATGTTGCTAGGGTTATTTGCTTAGCTTATGGGCCTTTCGACTTTTTCTTAAAAGGATTGGATTTTGTATTTTTTTTCTACTTTAATTTCAGTCAATTTTTGTATCTTATTTTTATATAAGAATTTATTTTCCAATACTAAATACTTCTTTAGTTTTTTTAATTAAAGAATCCTTCAACATTATTTTAGTTTTTTTCCCCCACTCAATGTTATTCTATGCCATTTTACTTTATTAATGTTTGTTTATATGATATTGATTTAAAAATTCACTCCTCATTTTCTTGTACTTTATTGTATCTACTTTTGAGTAAAAATACAAAAATAGATACAATAATGGAGAAGTAAAAAATAATATAAAAATACTATCCTTTCCAATTGTTTTGTTTCAGTTAATAGCTTTTCTTTTAGATTTAGTTCCTGTGGAATTTCCTCTATACGATGCAGCATTATTTCTTATAATTTTAATTTTTATCATGAACAGTGAAATATGTAACATTAATAATATTATTACCTGATTAAATACATTAATAACATTAATATATTTAATCAGGGAAAAGTATTTTCTCTTACAGGCGTTTATCTATATTTTAAAAAAAATCTATTTTATAATGTTTCAAACAACACCAGAGTATATTTTCTAAGTCCTGTATATATTCAATGTATCACATGTACAGTTGAATCAATCTTTTTTAAACGGAAAGCTGAACCAAGATCTCAACTTTAAAGATGAACTCTATTTTCGATATGACTCGGCATAACATACCTAGCACCCTTCCTTGTTACTTAAGAAATGTCAAATATATCATCTTGGTATCTTGCGTGTCTCTATGAATGGTAACTGATGACACCAGTCCTTTTCGTATGAAAGATGAGAAAGGAAACAACGTCTATCTGAAGAGGGATGTTATGACGTTCAAAGTATGGATATACGTATGTCTTCATGTTTGATATCAAAGCATAGAGTTGAGATAGAGAGTTTTTTGTCATTGCGTGCTAGTAAAAATAGAAGGTAACATGTATTTCTCCTGAGCAGAACTTTGAGTATTCCTACTTTTATGGGAACTAAAACTTGCTAAAATAACCAAAACATCAAAAACCGTTCTAGTATTCTATTTTAATTGAACGAATTTTTTGAAATATGTGTAGAAAATTTAATAGCTCTCGAAACATTATTTAGCGAATGTCTTTATTTTTCTCTAAAGCATCTTAGGTATTTAAATGCATCAAATTTTGCGTTATTTTGATTTTGTGGTGAAAAATAAAGAATATTTCGATGATATGTTATGAATGAAAATTTGATGAAAAGAAAGCTGGAAAAGTTAATTTTAAAATTGTAAAGAAACGCCCCATGTCATATAGAAAAAGTACTATTTTAGAGTTTTTCACAAAAAAGGTTTTCTTCGGGGTGGGGGAGGGTGTTGATATTCAGGCAAACTTTCCTTTCCTTCTGGATTATCTCTTACTAACCTCAGTGACTTTACAGTAATTTGAATTGAAAAAAAAATTCCCAATCAAAATAAACGAACGTGTTAAGATGAAGACAGAATTGAAGTGAAATTACTTAGAGTTTACAATCAAACTGATGGTTATTATTAAATTGAATTGAAATGTCGTAATTAAACTTTTGAATATAAATTATTCTTTGTCTAAATTCTATGGAACGAAGCTATGGTTTGTGAGAATTATTGGAATTGAAACGAATGGTTTGGTTAACACTTTATTTTAAAATCATAGTCTAGGATTTGCGAGTTTAAAGGGATTCGAGAAAGAGTAACTTTATCTAGTGTTCAGCGATAAATAAAGTATTTTATCTTGTCCTTACGTATCTTCATTTGGATCTTAGTACTTATGGGCTACTTAAATATGGCAATAAGGAAATGAAGGAAATATGGTATTAGAATTAAATAATTAAGGACGGTGGTCACTCGGTGAACATAATTTTTTTTTACAAGAACTAACACAATTTAGATATATTTCAGTATTTGTGAAAACATTAAGGGAAACTAGTTTGATATAATTTAAAAAGTTTTACATTTTATTAAATTTCAATTTTTTTTTATCATAACATTAATCAGTGTACATAACGTTTTGCTTATAAGAACTCCACAAAATTTCAAAGTTATAATGGTTATGGAGAAATGTACCTAAGTTAAGTATATGACTCACGATAAAAAAAAAACCGCAATCGATTATTAATGATTTATGCCAAATAAGCCAATAAGCAAAGTAAACAACTGTTTAGGGCATCAGGTCTGGAGAGACAACAAAATCACGGCCCTGAAATGACAGATACCTTACGAACCAGTATTGGGAAAAAAAATGTATTATTATTCATTATATTATAGCATGATTAAAGAATAATAGTAATAATAGTAGAATAAAGAATTGTTAACGTGTAGAGCAATTGTAATAGGTAGAGTAATCAATTGAATTTATAGAGTAATTCTATTCTATAAAGATTAAATTGTTACTTGAACAGTGATTGTATTACACAAATTAAATTATAAATTATAGAGAGATCGTATTGTAGTAACTATAAATAGTATTTTATAGAGGATAAGTGAGAGAAATATTTTATGAACGTTTATTATAATTTTATTATTAATATCCATATTGAGGCTAGTTAAAAGCCTAGTTGCAATTGTAGGCATTTGAGTTCCTGATCTAGTGCTAATTTAATCGTCAACCAAAATTAACTCTTTCGCTACCGGAGGGAGAAAAAAGAAGTGCTTCTCTGGGCCCGCAGCTTCTTACCGCGGAGTGTCATGTTGTGCCCAGACGATTTTAGATATGAAACCTAATCCGTGAAATAAATTCCTGTAAAATCCACTATTTATCAAAATATTTTGGTATTTACATATATTATTTAAAATGCATTAAACTTAATATGTATATTAGAAAAAAAGATTTATTCGAAAATCGAATGTTTTATACATAAAATTCATTAAAATCATACTTTTCAGAAAATACAAAATATATTTACATGTGTTACATAAATTTCATGACATTAATTACGTACCATTATATGGAATATACAAATATGAAGGTTAAATATTATTTTGCTATGTGGTATATTTATATAAAAAAATTCAATGCATAGTACAACGTCACATGTCTTACACACATATTTTAACGCTTCAAGCAAGATTTTGAGCAAAGAGCACATCTTAGTCCCCCCCCCCCCCACCTTTTTTATTTTTTACTTTAATGTCTATGTATCGATTTGGATTATTTTCGCTAACATTACAGTCAGATTCATTTATTATTTCTCAAATCTCAGTGTCAGATAAATACTTTCTTTTCGTCATGACTGTCGCTACAAATAATACCGAATAAAGCGAACAGCTGAGAGCATCTGCTACCAAAAGCCCTAACCCCCATAAAGGGCCATAAATTCTCCTTCGAACTTCTAAGAAGCAAGCGAGAAAGAAAAAAGGAAACCGAAAGCAAGTACACCCTTTAAATCATGTCACTGCATTTAAAGAGCCACGCCGCAACACGTGCTTTTAACAATTACCTCCCTCCTGATAGCCAGAAGTGAAATACAAGCCCATATCTCCAAGGTCAACACTCCAAATAAGCTATCTATATAGATTTTGCGGTATTGTAACGTCGTATATTAACATTAAAATAATCAAATTAAACGTTCTCATCGAGCGTACCTCTATTGATACGCTGCACCGTAGAAGACACTCACGGAGCTTATCACCCGTGATACGCTGGGCACAAGACATCCAACACGAGCGTATCGCCTTTATTACGCTGGAAGCGAACGGGTTAAGAAACTAACTATGTACAAAAAAAAAACAATCTTTAAACAACCAATCAACAAATAAGTGTGCATAAATGACAAATTCGAACGTACTTATAAAGCAAATATTCTACAACCCCATTCGCAAAGAAATATACTGTAAAAATCATTCATAGGAATAGCTTTGATTATTAACTTTAAAAATATCCTAATATAGAACTGAGTTAAAATAATTACATTATCTAATTAGTGAAATAAATGTTTGGCGAAATATATAGATTTTCAAACTAATAAACAGAAAAGAAAGTATTCTTCGAATTATATGCGAGATGTATCATGTCCTAATCCATAATGCGTTATACTGGAATAAAGAGCGTATTCTCTAACAATATTTAATGAGAAATACTTCAATTTAAGAGTACCAGTATACATATGCGTGGATATGCGTTATTACAAAATAACGAATTTAAGATTCCTTGCTTTTGTGATAGATGTCTTAAATTTATTTTTAGAGTTTAGATTATTCTTGTGCGGAATAATGATATTTGAATCCTTTTGAGAATATATAAAGGTAATTTTTTAGGCAAAGTATTATTATTTTCTTCTTCTTACTTCAGCATGGACTCGGTGTTTCAGACATGTTTGCATTTAGGAACCATTTTTAAAAATCTTATTCTTTAAATACGTAAAATATTTTATTCTTCATGTTTAAAGCAATGTGCAAAAAATAGTGAACTCTCTTTTATATCTCTTTTTACAGTCTTTGAAAAAAACGTAGGGTTTTCTAATTTTGTAATTTTTGTTTCTTTTTTCACATAAAAACTATTTCTTAAAACATAGTAGTTATTTAGAAAAATTATTGGTTCTCTATGTGCATAAATATCCTTTATAAAAGTATGAAAATTTTGGATCCTTTATTGCTATATATTTTTAAAAAATGGTACTTTAATTTAAATATGTATCAAAATTTATATCAATTTTCATATAACATGGAAAATTCCATAATATAATACCATGCGTGGTATTATATTTTGGTTTAAAATTAGTGGAGCAAGAGGCTAGCAGTGAGAGAGCGTTCATTGCTTGTATTAAAACAAAGGAATCACAATATAATCCAGCATACTGCCTATGGGATTTAGTATATTACCTCTGCACCTTTGAGTGTTAAAAGTTCTATGCGGGAACACATACGTGTCGGTGAACCCAATTAAAGATACTTCAAGCCGTACAAGATCAGTACCTCTTACATAGAACGCTTTTCTGTGTATTAGAATAAAGATATAGAATGGTTTGCTTCGCTCAAGTGCACATGTCGTGAATCAGTTTGTAAAGCAAAGAGGGACTCTTCAGTGAGCAGAACAACTCCCAACGATTTTCAATCCAGTTCTCATGACTATGGCTAAATTCACTCCCCCCCCCCTTTGAGGAGGAGTAAGCAGGACTCACAATACCGATCGCTTACCATACAAGCATTTTTTAATGCCATTTTCTGCTGCTGTCCTTCAAGTAGTAGAAATTAACATAGGTAATAAAGTGGGATAGCATTGTACTTGCACTAAAACGCAGGTATGCTAAGACGCTTGTAGAAACTTGCACTAAGATGCAGGTATGCTAAGACGCTTGTAGAGACTTACATTAAGCCGCAAGTATCGACCATTGAAAAATTAGTAACACTTGCCGTTTTTGGTAAGCTTATGAAAAATTCAACCAGTTTCTAAAACTGATTCCACAACCTGCTCATCTGACGTAATTGACATGATGAGACAGTTTTGGAAGACCGGACAACTGTATCGGACAACTGCACCTGAGTCTAAGTGCCATTGAGTCAGTAACGCAATTAGACTGGCAAATGTCCTTTGAACTAAATTTTTAAATTTGACAATCTCGGAATGGTTTTAGGTACGCATTTCATTTGATAGATAAAGGTTACGTCCTAAGTACCTTATTTTAAGCTAAATTGTATTATTGTAAAATGGTAGTTGCACCTCTACATTTAGCATATTGGTAGTCAAAGCAACTTGCTTTTATTTGAATATATTCAAGTTTCAAGAACTAAAAATGAAATTTAGCCTTGTCGCTATTTAAGATTTATTACTTACCGAATGGAAACCATTGTAATAACATACAGTTTCCTGCATTTGGCAGAATATCTTCATTTGATTTGATTATGGTAAGTCAGGTAAATATGTTGTGTTATATAATGATGCCCTAATCAAATCCAGAAGAAAAATATCTATCATAAACAAAAAATTTTAAATTTAGCTAAAAAACTTTCACATTATAATATATAAAATTAATATATACGAATAAGTGAATTATCAATATTTGGAATTAAGGGGATAATTTTATTATACAGTATTGATAAAATATCTCTTAAGAGCTCAAATTTAGTTTGTGGATAAAGAAAGTTTGTTACATTTGATTAATATTTTTGTCGACTTCCAACTTCGTCTTTTGTGTCTTGTTATTAAAAACCTAGGAATTTTATATATCTTCACTATACATTTCAGATATTTAAAGTTTGGAAGGTTTAAAATTGATATGAAAATATAAATAAGTGACATACAAGAAAGTAATTTTTGTTCTTTTTAATATTCTTAGTAATATGTATTATTTTTTTTGTTAAAATTAACTTCTATAAACATGAGAATTATTTTATCTATGCTCGGAGTCATGCTATTAATTATTTAAAAAATAGAATATTTTTGTGAATTTGTCCGGAAATGTCTACCATCAAATCAAATAGCAAATGTTAAAAATCGTAATTTTAAGCAAGTAGTTTTTTAATACTCTTAGATATGATCAATAAAAAGCATTTATAATTGAATTAATAGAAATAAAAAAAACTTAGACAATAAATTGTCGTGAAACATCAAATCAAATAAATATTGAATATATTCAAGGTAACAATTAAAGTGTAAGTACTTTCCTTCTAAAACATTATTTGAAATGCTGTAATATATATATGTGTGTGTGTGTGTGTGTAATACACTAAGAAAATTAGAAAAATGAATAAAATATCAAAAAAATTTAAAAAATACCCTCGAATCTTTTTTCAAAATACAAAAATATATAATATTATATTGGGCGTTATAACAGACATTAGACTATCAATCAGGGTTATTCTAGAATTTAAATCCTATCTATCCCCATCAACTAATTTTTTTCAAAAAATTGGTTATAACCTCAAAAGTATAAATTGGAAACCGAAAAAAATAAAGTTAAAAAGAAAAAAAAAATAAATAAAACTATATATATATATGTGTGTGTGTGTGTGTGTGTGTGTGTGTACAGGTATAGGACAAAACAATAGGAATACCTGTGAAAAAATGAAATAATTTTACTAGTAAGGGGTTGTGAAACTTTGGTCTGAATGACAGCTTGTATTCAACGTGGAATCGATAAATAAAGCTTTTCAAAATAGTTCATCGGAATTCGCATCCATTCTTAATTCAAATAGTGTGCTTGGAGGAGGAAACCGAGCACGGACTTAGTTCTTTTAAAAACCCTTTAAACATTCATTGATGTTCAGATTAGGTGACTGTCGACACCACGCTAGATGTTCCACATCATCATCATGCTCAAATAGCCATGTTAGAATACAGCGAGACGTGTGAACAGGGGTGTTTTTATCTTGGAACATTAAGACAGAGTCTCCCAGAAAGAGTGTCTGAAGCATAAGGTGAAGATGATCAGCGAGAATAATTTGATAGTGATCGCCTTTGATCATTCCTGTCAGGACAACGAGAGGCCCTTATCCTTTTGAAGATATTGCATCCCGCACCATCACATAAAACTCTCTCATTTCATGTTAGGAACTAGGTAGTCAACATGAAATGCTTCTGCCGGTGATAACCACATGGAAACACATCTGGTGGTCTTGAATAAAGTTAATGAGGATTGATCAGACCAGATAACTTCTCCGGCACCACTGTAGTCTCTTCATAGCATTCCGCAAAGAAGCTAACTGTTTTGGAATAACTACTCTGCCATGAATGTTCGTAGCATGCATCTTTTGTTGTATAATTTTCATTGATACGAGGTTCTGAAGTTGGGTATTCGTCTCGCACATTATCTGCGGCAGTGTCGTTACGCGTTTTCGGACGACTATCCTATTAACGTCTATCACGGTCCTTCAACTTCGAATTTCGCCCGCTATTGTGCTTCGCAGAAGACATCTTATCCAGGTTTGTGAAGGCTGTCATACCATTGACGAAGTTGGTCCTTGAAACACCCACAAGGTTATCTGTTCTGGATACGAAAGCTCCAACGAGGTAAGACAATTATCATGCTTCTTTTCATGTTGGAAAGGTCGGAAATAATCTCGCTTTGCTAGGAACGGAATTTTCTCATGCAACTTACACTACCAAATGCTTGACTGATACCTTCCCTTTCGCTGCCAATAGGTGGTACACTGTTGCTACATGTAGCGGCAGCTTTTTTTGGCCGGTCGAAGGGTGACTCATTTTTAAATGGGTGTTCTTATTATTTTGTCCTATACCTGTATATATATATATATAATGATTTAACTTAATTCATATCAGTTTCTCAAAATAATAATTTAATTTCCTAATTTTTCCCATTCTCTCATTTAAAAGTGAAGCTTTCATTCTTATTAGCTGATACAATTCCTTTTTTACTTTAATTTATGTAATCACCCTTTCTTAAAAATTCGCAGAATAAGTAGTTCCCACCTTTTCAGATCTATAGAAATGATTCCTTCCAGACTTTACATCTGCACTTAGATTCCCTCGAAATCCCTCAATTAATACCACATGTTCTATGACCTTTATAGAGAAATTTCCCTGCTATATAATTAAAAACACAGCGAAATGCCCTCTCTTACTTTTACACTCTTGATCTCATAATCGGTATCGCACGGCGGAATTTTAAACTTCTGCCGTGTGGAAATAGTCTCGCTCTCCGCTAAAATAAAATAAATTATACATGAAATTGGCTACGACTGATTTTGAAACTTAATTAATTAGTATTATTTAATATATATATATATGTCTTTGTGTGTGTGTCGGTGCATGCGTGCGTGTGTGTAGAACTCTATGTGGCACAAGAGTGAAAAAATAGACAGTAAAGTTAAAAAAAAAAATGCTTTTTTTCTTTATCGCGTAAGAAATTAAACCGAATTCAAATTAAGAATATAAACATAATAAATATAAGAGAGATGGAAGATTTTTCAATCCAAATTAATATTTTTTTAGGAAATACTAAAGAATTGTGCTTAAATAGTATTCAGGTAGTTAGGAAGTTAGAATGCCCATATTACTTTAGTTTTTAGTCAGAAACGCTCAATTGGATTGTAAAATTTTTTCATTTTTAGTTTTTGGTATTGGTAAACTGTTTTGACCAATTCAGATTCGTTTTGCTTTCAAACTGGCTGAAGAAGAATTTTTTTTTTACTTTGTAGCTCTGTTTCTCTCTTAAGTTCCGTCGAATTATAGGATTTTTTCTAAAAAAAATTTATATTACTATTTCATTCAAACTTCATTTTATTTAATTTTTTTTCAGAAAAAAATTAATCTCTTTTACTATTCTGTTTTAAACTTTTTTCTTTATTTATAGTTTTATAATCGAATATTACATTGATATTCACTCTAAGTTTGTGTGCAAAATTTCAAGATATTTCTTTGCCGGGAAATGAGTGAAAATTTCCAAAGAACCTCATAACTATACAAAGTGCAAGGCAATAAGAAATGCTTGTAAAAAAAAAGGAATGCTCGAACAATGTTTGCTTGAACTCATTTCAAATGTACTACAACGAAATGTAATATAAAATTATTTTCAGTTCTGAAGTAAAATAAAAATTTACAAATGACACTAATTACATACATCGAACGAAAAGTGAAGAAAACAATACATAGTATTTTTCCTACGATTTTACATGTTGGTGAAGATGTTAAGGTATGAGCTTGATTTTCATTTTGAAAAAAAATATAAGGTACTAGAGTTGTATCTATCTTCGAATCGAACATTTGTGAGAAAGATCAGATAAGAACATCACACACACACACACCTAAAATTATATCACAAAAACTTTGATGATGTTTAACACTTATTAAATCAAGAATGAAAATCTGTAATTATAGATGAAATTAAATATAATAACAGTCTCAATGTCTAGACGACACTCCACCGTTTTGAAAGTAAAGATATTTTCAATTAAAAAGTATGTACGATAATGAAATAATAGTTTACTATGTATAAAATAGTTTCACATTTATATACTATAAGATTTATCACCCAAAAAACTCTAATTATTAGGTATTTTTTTTTATTTTTCTTTCATAATTACTATAAAAGTTTGAAAAAAAATTGTTCTACTTCTATCATTAAAAAATAACGTGCATAAATTATATGATGGAGTTTAATTTAATTAATCGGTCAACAATTTGTTATAATTAAAATTAGTTTTGACTGCTTCTTTAAATATCAAATACATTTAATTAATGAATTAATTAGATACTAAATATATGAATGAATTATTTGGATGTTTAATTTTAAAATAGTCATCTTATTTTGTTGAACTAAAAGAGAATAAAAACAGTTTCCTAAAACTAGCATATTTGCAAAACATTTCCATATTTTTTTTAAATTTATTCACGTAGCTTTCCATAATGCCTAAATTTTAACATGACTTTCATAGAAAGAAAAAGAAACAGAAAATAAGTTAAATGACTTTGAAATGTCTTTAAATTTAAATGGGGTTAAAAAATCCAAATTGTGTATTTAATTGAATATACTCATTCTGATGCGTATATAAATGATGGTTACAAACAACTTAGTAAACAAATTCTAATAAAACAGAACTTAAAAACAAATAAGAAATATGAATGCTCCTTAAATATACAAATAAATATTGTTTCAGGGTATTCAAATCGTAGAGCTATCGCAAATAAAGCACAGTCAATAAATAAGACATTTTTCTTCAGTGCATATTTTTAAGGTGTTCGAAAATATTTATCTAAGCAGTTTCAATAAACACATGATATTGACGATCCTTTTTCTAGTATATTGACGAATGTCTTAGATGTTTCTTAAAATAGTGTGGATCAAAATCTAAAATAACAAATTTTTTGCCCTTGTAAATCTTCAATAGAACCACATAAGCTATGAAAAAAATATTCATTACTTTATCGAACGAATGCGAAAGGGAAAGAAAAGAAAGTGTTATAAATTATGAAACACATTCGAAATTAAACGCAAGTAAGATATTAAATAAGCGTAGTTTTGCATTTATATACTATTATCATCCCATTATAGGATTTTCAATTAAAATTCAATAAAGAAAAAAAAAGGTAAGAATCTAAATTTTCATTAAAGTAAAAACAGAAAGAAAACGAAAGAGAAAATAAAAAAAGAAGGAGGAAAGATAATATGTTATAAAAAAAAGGAGTTAAAACCCAAAATTAATTTTTCTGTCATTGATAACTGTTCAAGTTAACAATCTAAAGCAGCACTCCTGATCACCACGCAGCGATTGACACATTCAAATAGTTCCTGATGGCAACAATCTCTCTCTTTGAAATCACAAAAGATATACCCATAGCCGGTCATTGAACAAAATTCCCAAGAATGTCGCCACATTGCACGGAAGAAAATGGCACTTTAAGTCCTCTTGAGGAATTCTTCACTTTCTGTCTGAGGAAAGTAGGGTCACCTTTAAATTGGAGTGTTCGCAAAGTGTGTCTCGTATTTGCTTCATTAATTAACTCGCTCTACAGATATCTCAAAGTCTAATTAAATTATCAATAATTTCAAGAGTTCCGTTAAAGATACATGAGAGAAAGACAACAGAGTTTTTTACAGCTCTTAACTTATAACTCCCTCTCTCGAATCCCTATTAACTAAGTTAATCTTAGTTTACACTCTATTAATAAAGTTTTAACGTACCAAATATCTTGATCCGATTCAAGCACTTCAAGATTATTGCGGAATTTAAAAACTTATTTCTCTGATATGGAGTATATATATATATATATATATCACTACCTCTAATTCAATTCATTACACTTATAATATTCTAATTATTCGAAAAATCATATTTTGTTTGGTTGGCAAGGAGTTTTTAATGTATGCTAATACAATTACTAAAAGGTCCAAGAGGCTACTGCAGATAAAATGGCACATAGCCCAATGTCACAAGTTTGGCTCCTATTTACATAATACCCATTCACACGCCCAACTCATCATGATTTAGCATGAATCAAAACCCGTTCTGCCGCGGGAAATTTCTTGCATCTTCCCTCATTCAAGTACTTGAAACTTCTGTAAATGTTAATCATTTCGCGTATAATTAATTAAGTCTATAAACTAATACATGGCCCAATTGTTGTTATTTATTGTATTGTCTATTATTTTATGTTACATTTTTTAATTATTGTAGTCTTCTTCACCCTTTTTGTATTTCCGATATAGGATTCATTGATATTGTTTGCTTATTAAATTCAGTTAATTCCATAATTATTACTTTTTAACTTTGATAATTAATCTGAGACAGAGAGAGAAAGAGAGAAACTCCTACTCACTAATGAGGATATTTTTGACATCATTCTGAACATCCTGAGAATGAAATATTTTAAATATAATTAAAATAATATGTATATGTAAATATTTTATTTTTATCCCTAATTTCCAGTATCAAAAATGAATGGTATTGTGATTTAACAGAGAAATGAAAAATATAGAACTTCTAACATCATTCAGACATTATAAATTTGGCATGAAGCTCTATTGGGAACAGATTTATGATTTCAAGTGTTTTTAATGGATACTTTGCTATTCCGTCACATTATGTCTTTTACAGCCAAATTAATGCATTCGGCTTTATTTCTTTCCAAGGCACTAGGCTTTTATATAACTACTGTCTACTTCTTGTTACATATCTAACAAAGAACAAAAACAATAAAAGTAACAATTTCAGGAAAAAATATATATTTATTGCAACTTTATAAGCAATACGAGAAGAAGAACGAATTTTTGATATTTTTCAGGTAAAGAATATAATTAATACATACCACTACCATAAAGTTTATAATCACATCTCAAAAAGCACGTTTTTTATTTTGATTACTTTCAATGCCACATGAATTAAATGAAATAAGATTGATAAATTGTATTTAATTAACATCCCATTTAGAAGTAGCAAGAAAGTTATTGGTGACGGGGTTCGTTATTTTGAGCCTCGATCAAGCGAGGAAGTAGATTCCTGAGCTCGCACTTCCTTCTCTAAACTCCCACTCTTCGCAAACGGGATGACTTGAGACCACGTCATATCTAACGTACATTAACCATTATACGGCGGATCGTTAGTGGCATTGGTGCTCAAACCAATTACTAGAAGAAAAAACGTCAACAGCGAGTTCACCACGATGTCCTCTATGCTTTGTACATTTGTTAAAGATCAATAAAGAATTTTCTAAAAATTGGTGAAAGTCTTCAAATAAAATTCGACTGATTTTCAAGATACCATTTATAATTAATATTATTAACCATGCCTTCTAATAATATTATTAATTAACATGAGGACTATTCGTAATAGAACTCGTAATTCTGAGCCTTGATCAAGTGACGAGGACGACACCTGAGCTGACACCACACTCTCCAAACAACCACACCACATCCTTGGGAGGACTTGAACGAATTTAATATGCATGAGTCCCATTATATCAAAAGGTCCTTCACGGAATGAGGACTGGAGCCGAAGACTTGATAAAACTGCGTCGGTAGCAAGCTTACGATCATGACCACTATGCCACCGCGACAAACGTACAAGATACTATGCCCGTTGTTAAAGATATTCTCTAAAATTGATAGTTCTCTAATACTGATAGTTAAAAATGGAGTACGCATGCAGATGATTTTAAATACAAACATTTATTTAACGGAAAATTAAGATAAAATTAAATATATTACTTTAACGATACACTGGAAAGATACTTATATAGTTGAAACAATAAAACAGTCTACATAAGTACTTTAATGGATCCCAGGTGATCGAAAATTTTTGCATGAAATACGAGTATTATAAACACTCAGTGAAAGAAAAAAAATGACGTCGTTCTAAAATATTAGAGAATTTCTGCAAAAATCAAATGCGAAGAAAATACTATTATAAGTTGTAAATAAAAAAATAAATTTAAAATGCTCTCCTAAAAATGGACAGATTATCTTTTACATCCAATATACAAAATTATCGATGTAAACAGTAGGCATTTGTCTCTTTTCTTTCGTAATTACTTTCTAAACTGCTCTGCTCTGGAAGAACTATGAAATTGTGACTTTACATCCACTCTTTCTATTCAAATTACATTTATTTCAATAGTCATTATATAAAAAGTAAATGATTTTATTCATGCATATATAATACATTAAAAATACCAAACGAATTTTAAGGATGCAATGATAAATTAAAATTTCCAACAAAGTAAATGGAACAAATATCAAGAATAAAATAATGAGTACAATAAACATTCGTAAAAGAACATTTTAATAATATTACTCATAATTTATGTGTACAAAACAAAATATAAAATAATTTAATAAAACTGCAAAGCTATCTAGGTGATTTTTCTTATTTGTACTTGTACTCTCAACAGTATTTGATCCTCTGAATCATCCTTTACCCTGTAATATAAGAATTCTTTTGAGAAAAAGTAAATTTAGTTCCGCTTCTTTAATATGAAAAGTTGCAAACTGGTCTCACTTTGTGTAGTTTCTAAATAAACATCTCATCAAAACCAAATAATATATTAAAAAATTATTCAAGAATTATTAGGAATCATTTAGCTGCTAAGGATTAAATAACATCACACAGTGATAATTTTTAAAGGTATTGATAATCTCTAACTGAATATTCCAAAAGACCTTTAGGTATCTCGCAATTTTTAGTTTTTCAATAAAAATAAATGCAATACCAAAGATGCAATTTATTATTTCTACCATCTGCAGTGGAAAAGCTAGTTTTTCTTCAACAGATGCAAACATATAATTTTGATGCATTTTTACTGATTAAACACATTTGTAGCCATTTAACAGTATACGCAGAATTCAATATCATACATAGTTGAAATCTGTCCCGTCCTTAGAACGACCTATCAGGCCTTGCCGTTTTGTAGCTATCGAGCTTGGTCTTCTCAAGCGAACTGATTCATCGATCCTGAAAGGCGGAGATGACCCATGACCCAAGTCGAAATAACGGTTCTGTGCTTTAAACAGGAATAAAATTGTGTAACGCAGATATCATTTCAAATATTTCCTATTTTCTGCACATATAACAGATATAAATAAATATTCATGAAGGTTCAAATTTAATTAGTACAAAAAGGTATACTTAAAAATACTGTTAATATGTTATGAAAAATTATAACATTGAACTGAAAAATTATTTATTTAATTTTTTGAAAAATTGTGTGAAACAAATTTGTATGTATGCTTGTGAATTCAGCGCTTAAGCATATAAAATACTAAATACAAGCATTCATTTGTTTTTCTTTTCTTTATTTATTTTCATAATATAGTTATATTAATATCTTATGTTTCCCGTCTACCGGCCATTTTGATATCGTGGAAGTAATATTAATCCTGTAAAGTTACGACTAGCGTTCTCAAATCTTAACTGTTTGATATATTTGAATACAATAAAATGCATCTGAGAGAGCAAAAAATAATGAAGGCTTCTACTGAATTGCTCTTTCCCTCCGAGTTTTAAAAATATTTTAGACCCTATGACTCGTTTGCGAATTTTCTGGTCATTATAAAATATTTTAAAATATTTTTAAAAACTGAAAGAAAATAATAATTCAAAAGAAGCCTTTATTATTATTTGCTCATTTAGAGGCATTTCATTGCATTTAAATAGATCAAAAAGTAAAGATTTGAGAATGGTAGTCGAAATGCTATTGGATTAATATTAGGTCCAAGAAATCAAAATGGCCTATAGACGGGAGTATTTAAGTCCTATTGAAAGAGTCGAAAAATGGAAATTAATATATGTTTCTTTCACTACTGGTATCCACAATCGCGAAATCTTTTAATTACATTCCCAATAAAATCAGTGCAATTAAGAACGTTTATTACTTTACTTTGTAAATATATAAAATTTGTTTTATACGCATAAAATGTATCAAAGGAATATATATTATAATATAACATAAATATAATATTTTAATGAACGTTTACACAAAATTAAATTGAATGGTGCACCATAGAAAATAATCATCCTAATTAATAAGCCGTTCTTAAAATATGATTATGTATTTGCAAATGTGTGTTTCATACAATATTTTGAACATTTATATATATATATATATACATCAGAGAAAAAATCCTCAAGTAAATTACTGAAATAATATTTGTCAAATCCGTTCCTTAATTCAGATTTTTTTTAAAACTATTTTAGATTGTCATTTTTTTAAATAATTTATGTCATAAGAATCGTATCGAAATTCAGATTATTAAGTTAGAATGTTTATGAAAATATTATTAGAGAGAGTAACTGTTTTACTAAATTTTTAAATTCATAAAAATATTTCTAAAACATAGATAATTTTTACTCTCATGTTTTCTAATCTCACAATAAAGTTAATGGGAATGTTCAGTTGCGGGAAAAATAAACTGATTTCATATTCCGAATTTAAATTTCTTACATCTTTCCGTCTACTTGGAACCTTAAGGTTCTACCTCATTTTTTTAACTTTTTATACAATCTTATGCGAATTACACTTCAAACAAAAAAACCTGGCAATGAATCACTAAAATAATTTACTATTGTTTTTCTTATAATTTATTAAGACTATCAATGCATACTTCCCGGATTTTACTTTCGAAACTAAGAAGTATGAGTATAACTTTTAGCTTTCATACCTTTGAATTTGATTTAAAAACTATTGTAAATGTTGATTTATATAAAAAAAAAAAAGAAACGCATCTCTTATCAAGAAATTAAAATTCTTGTACCTTTCCTATTGTTTGGAATTTGGACATTCTGTTTTTCAACATTTTCTGTATAATCTTGAAGATATTGCACTTCAAATACAGAAGCTAGCAATAAATCACTGAAATATTTTCCCGCTTTTAGACATAAATCTCCCGTTTTTCTTAAGGACCATTCAAGATTTGCGGTACTGATCTCTCGGATTTTATTTTGAAAAGGGAGAAACTTCAGAAAATATCCAAAAATGCTACAAGAAGATGAACTATAATATAGTGCTCAAAGGCTATAAGAAATAAAACTTCTACAATAATTTATAAAAAGATAACTTTCTGACGGGTGTGGTAAGAATCGCCATTCTCGATATCACTGTAAATAAGAGTTCGACCAAAAGCGAAACAAAACCACATTCCCCCCACCCCTGTTTCTATTCAATTCATTTTATCTTCACTTTTTTTTTTATTTTTTTTATTTTTTTGTGCTATCATTTCACAATAGTGTAAGGCTTTCTTGTTCAGGGAACTTTCTCCTCTCTTTTTTAACTTGTCATTTCTCAAGAGTGTGGAGTGGATTTGTGGCACTTATAGTAGAGTACACTCGATTGTAAAGGAAACATGTTTTGAGCAATTAGTTTGAAAATTTTTTGGGCATAAATATTGTGCAAACAGCAGTCATGAGAAAATATTTAAAGGTGGAAGAAACGTGAAGTAAATTACTATTTTGATTTTAAAAAAAAGCATTTTCATTAAAAGTATTAACTATTTTGTATTTAATTTATAATATTTTAATTTAATTTAGATTACTTTAGTAAATATCAAAACTTTTTTGAAAAGAGAATGTGTGTAAAAAGTAATTTCTCGAGTAATTACGAGGCTTATTTAAAAAGTAATGCCTCAGTGCCCATAACGTTTTTATTAACTTCATTTTCAAAATTCTTGTTGAGCCTCAAATCTACAAGCGTCTTAGTTCTCACGTTTCGTTGATGTTCTAGGAACTGAAGAAGAGAACGAGAAGCAAAACTTTTTTGAGTAATTACGAGTCTTGTTAGAAAAGTAATACCTCGATATCTATAACATTTTGTTTTGTTACTTGATTTAAAAAAAAAACCTTATTTTGCCTGAAATTTGATGTCGGTGTGCTAAAAATTGAATAAGACATTGACCCTCATACAGATGTGTTTGAAATAAGAGAGGATTATTACATACAAAGAAGAAACTTATAATTTTCATCTTTTCTCAAGGACGAAAAAAAGCATCTGAAAATGCATGACATTCTGTCTGACAAAACAGTAAACTTACGATTTGTTTCGAAACCAGTGCCGATATCTAGCGGCGATAACATTATGGTGCCTAGTTCGCCTAAACGTTGTTTATGCAAGACAGTGACGTAGTTTCCTAGCATTCAAACGCTCTTTAGGAAACCACACCATCTGATTTCTTTAGACACTTTTTAAATGACTTTATCCTCCAAAATATTGAGGCCGCCAGGTAACGGTTCCTATTTCTAAGAAAAGCAGACCTTAAGGACAACACTAAGGCTTCGTGTTACAACAACCACTGAAATTATCCAATGTGTTTGTCTGATAACTCATATTTTAGATTGAAGCGTAGAAAGGAAAGCAGCGAATGTCAAACTACATAGCTTAGCACGGAAAATATATGCAGATTTAAAACACAACCAAAATTGTGAAAATCGAAAAATAAATAAAAACGGTTATGGACATGGAGACTACGTTTCAATCTAAATTTTAAAATATGTTCAAAGAAAGAAAGAAAATGAAAGTAATAACCAGTTGAAATAAAATTTCATTAAGAGTTCGAAAATAACATATTTATTACATGGTTTTTATATGATGTTTATAAATTTAATTCTCAAATTGTACAACCTATTCTTAATTCATATCACGTTTTCCTGTAGAAAACTTACAAGCAAAGAGAAAAAAGAAAATATCGTTTTACGTTGTGCAATACACTAGAAAATATCTACAGAAGGAAGCGATGAAAATAATGGACTTTAAACCTCTAAATATTAGCAAATGGGAACTAAAATGTAATTTTTAAGGATGCTACACTTTTTAAATTAAATTAATGTGCCAAATTTCGTTTTTCGATTCAGTTTCCTCATCAGCAATATTATGATTAAAAAATCTTATAATTTCTGATCGAATATAAAAAATATAATTATGAATTGAATTCTGATTATGCTACATTTATCGTATAACTCTTGATTTCTTACAAGCTACGGAATATCAACGTGATAATTGCATCATGACTATAGTAATATTATGCTCTTTGCAAATGTATCATTTGCTTTTTTTATTTCCAAGAATACATATTTATCTAATGCCAAAAGTGGTGCGCACATTCCTAATAAATTTCCTTCTAGGAATAATATTAATTTAACTTTCGAAAATAATTTTTGGTCTAGCGTTTGATTTCAGATGACGTACGATAAATATATTTTAAGTAACATATCAGGGCAAAACTTTATTTGTGCAATTATTTATTAAATGTCTAGGTAAAATCCTAATTAAGCTCACTCTTTGGCGACGCAAAACATGATGACACTAAATTGCTCTATAATTCAGTTTGCAATAAAGAAGTACATAATAGGTTTACTTAACAATGCTAAAGAATTTGGTCTCCCCTAACGCTTAAAGGCGTAATTTTGTCGTCTGTCGCCAAGACGTGGGAGGAAGTAAAATCTTTCTAAATACATATTTGCTTCTATATAAACTGCTGTTTGTAGAAAATGCAACACCATGAAGGAATCATCAGAATCAAATGAAATTCGCAGCTAATGTCAATTATAGGATATTATGCAAATTAATAAAGTTTCAGAGCCATCGCGCGTGCGCGGCGCGCGCGGCGCCCTCTGAATTGATGCTGAAAGCGTATAAATAAAGTGCTGTAGCGGGACGTTGAAAAAAGTCTATGATTATTTGTTAGTGGCAAACGTTTAGTGAGACCTGAGTATGCCTCCACGACGGAAGAATAAGAAATTCAAGCAACTTACGGAATTTGAACGAGGGAGGATAATCGGCCTTCGAGAAGGAGGATTTTCCTATCGCGCAATAGCAGCTCGTATGCAGCGGAACAGTTCCACAGTGATGCGAGTTTGGAAGCAGTGGACCGACGAGCACCGAACAACTCGAAAAACAGGCACTGGACGACAGAAGGTGACGTCAGAGCGCGATGATCGACACCTGCTCCGCATGGCGGTGAATGATCGCACAGCTTCCTCCAGGCAGCTGGCAGCACGTTGGTCTACTGCTACAGGTGTACAATTGTCGGCTTCGTCAATTCGTCGTCGTCTGCTGCGCCGTGGATTGCGTGCAAGGGTGCCTTTATACAGGATTCCCCTCACGGCGAATCATCGACGGCTGCGTCGGCAGTGGGCTCTTGAGCACAGAGACAGGCGAGCTGATTGGCACCAAGTTGTCTTTTCAGATGAATCACGCTTCAATTTGTGGACCCATGATGGCCGTGTTCGTGTTAGACGTTATGCCGGTCAACGCTGCCTTCCTGAGTGTATTATTGAACGACATAGTGGTCGAACACCCGGAGTTATGGTCTGGGGTGCGATTTCGTATCATGGACGATCCAATTTGATACGAATTGAGGGTAATCTCAATAGCAACAGGTACGTCCGTGAAGTGCTACAGCCCGAAGTCGTTCCTTTCCTTCAAGGCATCCCTGGAGCTATCTTTCAGCAGGATAATGCACGCCCACATGCTGCGCGGACTGTTCGAGACTTCTGTTCAGCACAACGCATGCAACTTCTTCCTTGGCCTGCTTATTCACCGGATATGTCGCCTATTGAGCACGTGTGGGATATGGTTGGTCGGCGTCTCGCTCGTGATCCGCGTCCTGCAGTTTCCAAAGACGAACTTTGGTTGCGCATACAAGCGATATGGAATTCTCTTCCTCAAGCAGATATTCAACATCTGTTTGACTCCATGCCACGTCGTATAGCAGCACTTATTGCAGCGCATGGTGGCTGCACCAAATACTGATTTCGGACGCTTAATTTGTTTCTTTTGTTTTGAAAATTTCATCATTTATTTGTATCAGTACAAGTCGTTTCTGCATTAAATTTCATTTGATTCTGATGATTCTTTCATGGTGTTGCATTTTCTACAAACAGCAGTATATTATGGTATTTCTTACATGTGGCATTTTCGGTTCTGTGTTTTACCCTTTTGAATTTCTTATTCAATGGATTTATTTGATACTTAAAATCACAAATTGAAACAGGAGACGTGAAAAGTAGGCTTAGTTTTGATATTTTGGTTGCACTAATAAAAATAATGCTAGTTTTGATATTTTGGTTGCACTAATAAAAATAATGCCTTTCGTTTTAAATACAAAAGATAACCACAATAAAATTTATTTTGCAGAAATACCAGTGTGATCTAAAATTTATGTTTTGTGATAATATTTCTAAGAAAATATTAATGCTAAAAAAAGTAAAAAATTATTTATGAGGAATTTACCAAATTTAAACATTCTTCACTAAAAACAATAAAAATTAACAAATAAATTTTCCCAATTCACAGAAATCCCAACTTAAATAATTATTTTTCTTAAAAAACTAAATACGGTCCTTTTTACCCAGTAAATTAAACGTATTTGTTACTTCAAAAATTTAAACGTGTTCAGAGTTACAGTTTAAAAATGAAATCCTACTCAGATAAATTTCTACGAAATAATGATTTCGTAGCTACCTTTACATTTTAAATTTTTTCTTGAGTTTAGTGTAATATATTTCTATGATAATTTCATGTCAAAGAAAAGAAATTGGATACCAATTGTTTTTAGTATGTATAGCAACTGGAATAATATGTAGGGTGTCCATAAGCAAACTTCGGGGATTACTTGCATTATAACTATTGATTAAAAACATGCCAAAAAATATTAAATATTCGTAAAGTTTAACTCAAAAACAATTTTTAAACACAAAAAATGATTAATAAATTCTACACATCTGCCTTTCTAGGGAGAGTATTATTAAATCGAGACAAAAGCATTTTTCGATCAAGAGTACGCCACGTCAAATCTAGCAATGACACATTGTGGAATGTTGAATTGAAATTGATAATTGAAAATGGAGAAGGCAAAAGATAAAACAATGTTAATATTCGTGTTGTGATTCTTCGCAACAAAATACGTCAAAACTACACAGAGTCAGTTGATGCGTTTTCATACAGGAAAGATCAACTTTCCAACTGACAATGGTTAAATCACTTTTAGGAGAAACGAGTGAAGCCTTAAGCCAAAATCCTATCACCGAGGCACAACTTCACTTCAGGATTACGTGCACAAAATATCCGCTTTCAGATTATTCTATTCCATTAGTTAACTGACTCTGAAAAGCCGGTGGATTAGTTGACATTATTTAATAGAATGTCAAGGACATTGAGTACAAACTCCTATGCTCACAATCCGTTCACTGAAGCGTAGATTTTCTGCTGCGATCCTAAGTGTTACACAGCCAGAGTTGGACAAAGATTGGGAGGAACTTGAGTTCTGTCTTGTAGTGCTACGTGTGTGTGTGTCACGCTTCCATGAATATGACATCGTAGAGAGTACTCTTAACTCGTTACTAACTTTTAAATTAATTTGAAGAAATTTTACACTTAATTATTTTATTATAATCCGTTGAATGAGTAATAATACTGAAGTTGCAACTTTACACATGTGTAACTTGGTTTGTTTGACTTAAGTGTTTCCTCGAGTTGTACCTTAGGAATATGTAAATTGTTTTCGTCATATATTTATTCTTTGATAAAAATTTATAAGGTAAGGAAAGCGTGACAATAATTCCTGGACAACATATAAATCTCCATTAATCCATCGTGATAAAATTAAAGATAATCAAAATAGTAAATATAGATTACTTTTATTATTAAAATATGTTTAAGAAAATATTTTAACATAATCATGTAGATCCATTTTAATAATAAATATTAATTTTTAAAAATATCACTTTATTATAAAAACAAATTTTCAACTACAGCATTGTAATTGCGTCCTTACAACGGATTTGCAATTATATTACTATTCCAAGAGTTATCGTGTCAAAAATTAATTGTTTAAGTTGATTTTGTTACAATAAAAAGACGAAAATTGGATAACGAGTGTAGACAATTACCTTTATGCATAAATGAAAAGATATCTACAGCATTAAGTAATTTTACGGCCCCGAAAGCATACGCATTAGTGTATATGAAACTTTTTTCCAGCCACAAATCCCAACAAATGTTTCCGAACAAACTTTCTTTGGCTTCTTGACGATAATAAGCTATTTTCAAAAAGGAAATCCTTTGAACCGAATTTCAAAGCACAGATTTCTCTGTTATCCTTATCAAATGACTGTTTTTAACTCATCCTATTTCATGGTACTATTATCCTCTAACGACCTGGAATTTCGTAACACCTTTCCTTCCTCACATTACTCCTGATTCAGTAAAACTGCTGTTTTAAAACCCCTATTTCGCTTAGACTTCGCCTTCAAGTACTTATTATTTGTTATTTGTAATTTTATTTTTCTTGCTTTAAAGTTGTTTACTCGTTTATTGTTAGTGTAGTTGAAGAGAATTGTAAGGCACAAAATTTGAGTCCAACTATTTTATAAATGAATATTATCCAGTAATATTTTTGATGCTATAAATCCCATTAAACACATTGATATAAAGAACAAATAAAATGTCTCATTGCTACGCCTCTTACTTACGTGTTATTATAGTTAATATATAGAACATTTTCTTAATTAACTCATTAGTTTTATAGAATGTAAATTTCTTTATTTTCGTTCATGAACATTAAGTAAACAAATTTTTAAACAAGCATTTTATGATGATCATAAAAATGTGATTAATTATGAAAATTTTCAAATCTTCTCGTTTCCTGCCAGTCAATTATCTCAAATGAAAATAATTAACGAAATTCTGGACTTGTATATTTTCATTTCTATCTTTATTTTTAATTGTTACCCGAGCAGACAATTACAATTTGTGTTCATAGCTCCTTTTATATAGTTTCGCTAGTTTTTATATATATTCACGTATAAAATACACAATATCATATATTATTAATGGGCTTCTTAAGTTTAGTAATAGTAATTGTTTTATCAATAAAATCTATAAACTGTTTTTTACTTGTAATTATATTTCTTAAAAAAAATTCTGTATAATTGAATTTTGGAATCTTGAGTAATAAAATCAAATATTTATGAGTATTTAGAGACATAAATAGATTTTCTGATAGATCTTTGTACGCATTGAAGTCTATATTCATGTAAAAACTCAGAGAGACAATTGTTTTGTTTGTCACTCAGATTTATTCATAAAAAGAAATTATTTAAAATTATTTATTTTCATGAAAATAACTTCGAAATGCACCGATAATTGTTCCAACAACGTAGATGTACAAATACAGAAACAAAATTGTCTTAAATAAATTATTTCTCACAAAAGTCATTACCAAAATAATCATGAAATTCAGACAGGTCAATTGAGTTCAACAAAAAAATGATGTGACATCCAATAGAAAAGGTGGATTTTTATTGCTGCATTGCACGATAAATACATTTGACCTAATTACTGAAGTTTTATATTATCGTTCCTTTTTTATAAGCTGCACATTGAAATTTTCAAAGAAGTCATAGGAGTATTTATATCTTTAAGAGATGAAAAAGTTAACAAACATGTATGATTCATTTCTGTAAAGGGAAAAAAGCCAAACTGTCTGTAATTTTTCTCACGAATGAAGTTCTCCTTTGTCTAATATTATAAAGCATTTATTCGTATAAATAATTATATCAAATTCACTTCTTCTTTTATCCATTTGTATTTGTAAATTTTTTATAGTAAAAAAGTAAAATTTAATAAATCATTCAGCATTTAAGTAAAAAAGGAAAAAAATTTCTTTCATTCCATTTTCAAATATTTTAAATTTAAAATAAATGTAATTTTAATGTAGACGCATGAACACTTTCCACAATGAATGTTTCTGGCATTTAGAAATAACCAAATTATTTACGGATTTGTAGTGAATTTATTTAGTGTAATTTTATTTTAAGAAAATTTAATTTTTACATTTTATGAACTAACTCCAAATAGAACCATGATTTAATGCAAAATAGGAAGAATTTAAAAAATAATACAGAAAGTGCTTTAATAGTTTAAATCAGAAAAAAATTATTTGTTTTGGATGCATTTGAAATAGTGTTTTAGCTACAGTGATATTAAACTTTTTTCGCTTTGAAACAGCATAACAAAGTAGTTTTAAAGGGAAAAAATACTACAATATTTTTTTGCAAATATTTGATTGAATTTCATTAAAGTGTTCACATATTTAAAAAATATAATCGCAGTTTTTCTAACAATATTTATAATAATTCATATAGTTAATCATACACATAATGTTATTTAATTTTTGAAGTAAAATATATCGAGATACTTTATTTTCCTTTTTTTTTTTTTTTTTAATTTTTTTTTCCTTTGAAAATATATAAAAACATTTAACATCTAATTTATAAATTAACTGTGAAAACTTCAATTCAAGCCAAAAAATAGTTATAATATTTCCCCAAATTTTATAAACTTAATCTTAATTATTTGCGGCTTAATCTTAATTTTTAATCTTAATTTAATTCTTAATTCTTTAATTTTAATTTTTAATCTTAATTTAATTCTTAATTCTTTAATTTTAATTTTTAATCTTAATTTAATTCTTAATTCTTTAATTTTAATTTTTCATCTTAATTTAATTCTTAATTCTTTAATTTTAATTTTTAATCTTAATTTTTCATCTTAATTAATTCTTAATTCTTAATTTTAATTTTTAATCTTAATCTTAATTCTTAATCTTAATTTTTAACCTTAATTTTCATTATTTTTCTTAATCTTAATTATTTGTGGCAATCACACTTAATAAATAGTGGTCTTCAATACGTTCGTACAAAATCCTCAATAAAGATGGCTGGGTACGTGAGAAATGTCTGCAACACTTCTATTTCCAGTAAACTTATAGATCAAGTTTCGACCTTATAAAGTTCGATCCCCTGCTAAGCAATAGCACAGCTTCAACACATATTAAAATTTTAAGGTGTATTCCATTTCCAGGTTGAGATGCTCTTAAACCATTAATTAGCTGAGATTATTAATTCAACTATCCAAACTTGAGAAAAGATTATGTTCAATGGGTTTGGAATTTATTTTATTTGGAATTGGTGGGTATGATTTATATTCATTACCTACAAAATATACAAAGAGAATGATCATCAGAGACTCCTAAATTGTTCATGCGGAACATCGTGTCTGAAGGCATTGCATTACATTTTCCAGGCATGCAACTTGTTCTTATGCTAAAACAGCAAGTGTAAGTGTGATGAGAACTTTTTCTGTTTGTAAATATTATCGTTAATATTTAAATTAAGTATAATAAATTAGTATAAATAGTACTCGATTAGCATCATATCATTTAACACAACCTACGTCAATATAGCAGGCAAATACTTAATTTTAGCTTCATAATCATTTGTGTTGTTAATATTAGCGTATATTTTTTAAATGGGTATAATTTCGATACTTAAAAAAACAAGAGCATATTTGTACAATTTTTTTCATAAGAATACCTGTACTTTAATCTGTTATTCAACATAATTAACTTCACTATTAAGACTTATATCATATCGCACAACCAGCTTCTAGTTTCATTTTCTTAGAAATCTGCCGCCTGAAGGGTTAACCACTACAGCATGGCCATTTTGACATCACTACCATCGACCATCTGGTCACCAGCATGGTAGTCAAATAATTATTTATGTTATAGAAAAGTTTGGCTTAAAAATGGACAAGAATATTTACGTATCAGTGGCTGAACGAGACAAACGAAAAATCAAGACTTTGAAAAAAAGGAGTTAGGCATCATCTTATGAGGCACGCAATGCAAAACGTGCACAAAACTAAAGAGAGCTGTTGGAGCAAAAGGAAATTCATGATCCAGGATCATGAATTCATGAGGATTTCATGATCCTGGAGCACTTCAATATGCAAGTTTCAAAATTTAATTTTGTAATTGAATGTTATAACTTTAAATGCATTTTCCTGATTTTGAATTTTTCATTTACGGCCAGGATATTTCAAAAAAATAATACTTATACACTTAAAAGTGTGTATGTATAATAAGTATTATGAACTCTTTAAAAAAAAGCCTAAACTTAATGTTATATATATATTACTTAAAAAAGTTGGAAAATATTTAATTTTTTCAAATGTTTAAAATTTTGAAATCTTTTATTTTTGTAAAATTACTTTTAAAGATTTATTTAATATAGAAAAGACTCATATTTAAGTGGGTATATTTGATTTTGTAAATCAATTTTTTGCAAGTACTTAGAACAAATTTTGTAAAAAATATCTTGAGCGTAGTGGAACTTTATTATTTTTGTGGCCGCATAACATAAAAACTAATAATATATTTTAAGTATTTTACATGTTTTAGAAACCCCATATATTCATAAATCATGTTAGAAATATCAAATTATTAAATTTAAACTAATTATAGTTATTCGAAAATTGTATAAATTTTCAGATGTCAAAAATAAATTTAACACACCTGCGACCCCTTAATTGAAAGAAAATGAAAGAAAGGGAAAGTTTCCTATTTTATAATATAGGAAAGTTTTCCTTTTTTATGGTGTATTTTTAATTTTCTTATTTATAATATACCTTATAATGTAGTAAATTTAGATCCGATGATTTTTGTAGTAACACATTATATCTCCCGAAAAGATTTTCATTTTGAACTGCAAGTGATCATAATTTTGTCCAAACATAAATTAACCAAATATGCATCACATTTTTGGAGAGCCTTACACCTTCAGACGTATTGAATTTTCTAAAATTCGTATGAATGGCTGAAATGCCTATGACAATTCTAATAAAAAGTCATTTGATTAAAAATATTTATCTTTTTCAAGAATCCTTAAAATACAATATTTTTTTTTTAATTTTAATCCTCTAACATCAAATAAAGTTAATACTATCTTGTTCACTATGATTGTAACATCCCCCCCTTTGCCAATATTTTTATAGATATGCAAAGAGTAATCACTCAAAGTAATAGACTGTAAAACAAATTATTAAAGTAAATTTATTCTATCTAAGAATAAACTGAACTAAACTTTATTATGAATGTAGAACAGTTATTAACTCGCGTCCTGAGCAAAAGTTACAATTTAAATTTCTACTTATTTCAATTACAGCAAAAATTGAACTGACTACGATAGCTTTTACTTACTTGCCCTAATATAATATACTCAAATAATTCGTTATTTTTTCATATACCTCCAGTTTTCTATCTCCACTTCCCTTATCTTTATACGAGACTCTAATTTAAATAATGTCATAAAGTAACCCCAAGGATTTGTTGACGGGGAAAAAGGGTGAAAACCTGTTGTAATTTTCACATTTTTAGCAAAAATATTATGGTTATTATTCGTCGACTTAAGATTTCATAAGCTAACGCTGGCTTGGGAGTGAATCTTTTCTGTTATCCAAGTTAATGAATCGGAAAATAAATACCTCTTGACTAACAAAAGTATAAATCACTGTACTTAATTACATGCTATAAAAATGAAATCAAATATTGTTAAAAGAGAGCTGTATTACACATCACGAAAAATGGTTTTATGCAAGTAAGTAAAATAATATCAATAATGCAAAATATTATAAAAAATATAATGAATTCTTTTTTTTTTACCTCTCCATAATAAAAAAGGGACAAGAGTCATGATCGAAAGATAAAGATATTCACCTAAAATAATTACGGGGGACATTTTTTTCAATCTCCGATAGTGTTTCTAAGCAACCAACCAGAGAAGCTGAAGGAGGCAGGGATACGTAGAATGCAACTACTATTATTTCTAACTATAACTTCTGCTATTACCGACGTCATGACCCTCTTTTAAGTTAAGAGGTAGGCATGTAAACATACTGGTACACTTGATGCTCCCGCCAGTGACAGTTGTGTAGTGTTATTTGTTTTTCTCAAGCAGAAGGAAGTAATGCAGTAGAAATTCACCGAAAAATGAGCCGATTTTTCGATGAACTCTTTATTAGCTATAGTGTTATGCGTTGTAACATATTACGAACGAACACCATCAGGCTAGAGATAACTATTGAATTTTATTAAACCGCTAAACATGCGCTATGTTATACATCCTATATCTCCGTTTTAGTTTTCCTTCGTTCCGTCTCTCTCTTTCGTAGGTGCTCTTGCATCTCAGCCTCTGATTCTCAATGGTTGACTTCTTCCATGACGAAATCAACTGGTTTGTAAGTGATGTTCGCTACAGCGTGAATGGTGTAGACAACTTAAGGACGAGCGAACAGGCATTCACTATGAAGGAGACTAAGGAGGAGAGTCTGTTCAAACAAACCTTCAACAGCAGAAAGGTCATGGCATGAGTTTTGGGACCCAAAAGACGTCTTTTTTATTGAATTAATGAAACCAGAGACTACGATCAAGGCAGATATTTGTTGTCCTATTTTACGACTGCGAGAAGTCATTCAAATCAAAAGAAGATAAATACTGACTTCTGTTGTTCTCATTCATAAATACGCCCATCTTCACAGTATCGCTGTAATCCAATAGCTTCTGGAAAAGTTTAAATGGGATGTGTTTGTTAATCCGGCGTATAGAGCTGACTTACCACCGAGTGATTTCCATCTCTTCCTTGAAATGAAGAACTGGCCAGAAGTCCAAAGCCTCCAGACTAATGAGGAGTTTTGAAAGAAAGGACAGGTCATTCATATATCACTGGCAGTAATGTTCTTCGAAAAGGGGACGGTAAGCTCATCCATCCAAATGACAAATGCCTAAATCTTCACGGTGATTATGTTGAAAAGTAACCATAATTGTACATAACTTTTAGTAATAAATTTATCTTGATCTATACTCTTATCTTTTTCATGATCCGTCGGAGGGAAAAAAAGCGGCACTCGTTTATAGAAAAATGGTAATGTGACTAATTTGGGTAGAGACAGTGGTTGAGATCTTTATTTTCCGATCTCTTCCTTCCTAGTAATTAATTTCTTCACTCATTGTCCTATATATCTCAAACAACTTGAAATTTCTTAGATTTAATCTTAAGAACGTAAACCATAACAATAACAGCATAATGGATTTAACTCGGGATTGTACTTATTTCATTTTTACTTTCTCGCGACAATATCGCACGCATATAGCGTATTTCCTTTTTCTTTCTATAAGTAATCACTCTAAAAACTCGAGTCTCTCAATCTAAACCCTACAAACTCTCTATCTCTATTCACTGTATAAACTACATTCATATAGCCTTCGGGAAAACCAACACATGGAGAATTTTATAAGAATAGTTAATGTAATTTTGTAGAGGAGTCTTCCAAATACAAGTTGTAGAGTTGATCTGATTATAGTTATAAGTTTATTTTTTAAATAACTGCAGTAATTTAGTTATATAAATAATAAAAAAAAAAACGATAACGGTGAAGTTTTATTTACTTGAAATCAATAGACCAAAAAAATTGGAAATACATATATACTACTGTGAAATAATAAATAGTTATTTTAAAGTTATGAAGTTCCGTGAATTCATTTTCAAAGTAAGGGTTTTCAATAATTTTATCTTTACAAATCACCACAACGAATTTAATATAATTTCAAGTTCTATAATTCACAATTCAACTCATTATCACAGAGACTGATGGAAAAGTTTCTTAAATATGTATTCATGAACATCAAATTATACACGTGATCGCAAGATTATAAACAAGGTTATAAACAATATATATTTACAAAAATCGTCTTCACGTGAGTGTATAGGTGAAATCAGTCCAACCCGGAGGATAATAGCAAAGGCCGCTTTCTTCCAAAATATTCAAAATAAGATGAATACATGTATCAACACATGGGAAGTGTAACATAATTTATGTATATTTGTTGCACAACAGGAACAAAGACGGGACTGCATAGATATACAACACAAAATGAACGAAGACTGAACTATCACAGATCCGCAACACAGATACAAATCCGAACTTATAATAACACAACACTTTTAACAACGTTTAACACTTTTAACTTTCCGTCCAACATCAGCTTATACGTTCACACTACTTTCAATTCTAAGTTATAATTTACACGAATTCATATCTTTCGGGAGCCCTGGCAGATTTATTCAGCCTCACTACTGAATATTTTCTCATCAGATCCATACAACCAAATCGAACCGTTTCACACTGCTAATTCACATCCGAGTCACACATGTTTCGCACCTCTCTGTACTTAAAACTGTTCAAGTCACGTGTGAAGTCAAAAGGAAAATTCAGAAAAAAATCCGTACTTTTCCTCCTAATCGAGATATCGACAATATTCCAAAATTTTCGAGAAATATTTTTTCGCATAAAGTCTCCATCTTCCTCTCGAAGTCGCCAAAAGTTTCGCCGAATCCGTCACTAGGATTCGTGGTCATTGTTTAAGTGTCCTTTGTCACCAACGACATCTCTGTAAATGTCTCGTCTCCTTTATAAGCGTAACATTGCAAAGAAGCGACGTCGCACTTTCCTAACATTACAAAGAGTTCATGCATGTACTGTCGTTAAAAAAAGAGGTCACAGTAACCTTGCAAATTTCGTCGCAGCTTGTTACAATCGGTATCAATATAAATGGCTCAAAGATAACGAAATAATGATTTTAATGCATTGTTTAACTTAATATATATATAGTTAATTAACTTTCAAACAAAATATTACTCTATTATGAGATGGAATTTCATTACAAATTTATGTGGAAAATAATTTAAATAGCCTGTGTAACAGATTTCATTCGAATCCAATCATTAGTTTCTGAGATATTTGAAGAATATTGTTTGCGTCCTACGACTCAGATTCATATTATCCCTATTTTTTAGCATCCTGTGATGATTCGGCTAATAATTAAGAAT
Source organism: Nephila pilipes (assembly GCA_019974015.1). Taxonomy (NCBI): domain Eukaryota; kingdom Metazoa; phylum Arthropoda; class Arachnida; order Araneae; family Nephilidae; genus Nephila; species Nephila pilipes. Next base: position 137,593 of record BMAW01102072.1, on the reverse strand, counting down.
TATACGCTTGTATATGATCCCTAAATACCCAGTCACTTCTTATTGTGTTTTCAAAATTTTTTTTGTTTAATGCACTACTTGAGAAAGTTGAAATTTTTATTTTTATGTGTCATATGACATGGGGAATCAAAACATATAATGAATTTGGTAGGTCAAAGTTCACTTACTTTCGTAACTGTATTTAAAAATTCATATTTTAGAAAGTGGATTCATTTTCTTTCCAGATTGCTTTTGATTTTTTGAATAAGAAAATAAGTAACCTTCCGTTAGGGCAAGAAGTCTCGAATAAATTGAATATGAAATGTTATATCGCTTGTCATGTATTTGTGAAGCTATTTCAACATGAGTATAATTTTGGAAGTCCTGTAACTCAGAAACGTGAAGCAGATTTTTTAAAAAAAACTTATGTTTTGTACATAATAAAAAATTTGTAAGAAAAAATCAACATCGATCTTGGGAATATTTTGTTTTATTAGTTAATTAACAAGTTTAATAAACTTAATTAAACAATTAATTAAGTTCCCTTTAACAATTTAACGTTAGAGTTAATACTGTCAGCTTGTAAGAAAAATTGAGAAAATTATTGCGAAAGTTAATTTTTAAAGTTCGTGTTAAGATAACATTACGGAAAAAATCGACATCGGTGATGGGAAAATTCTTTTTCATAAATAAATTAACAAATTCAATTAACTTAAGTAATAAACCATTTATTTATATTCCTTTAAGGCTTTTAAAATTGATATAAATTTTGGCCATTTGCTAGGAAAATTGTCTAGGGTGTTCTTTGTTTCATAGGTCTATACTAAAATGGCATGGAACGAGATTAGAGCTCTTCAACAGTGAGCTAATTCAATCAGTCGAAGTGCTCAACGTGCGGATACTGCTGATGTTGATATAACACAGATTGCATGCACTTAACAGACTAGCGAATCAAGTGAGCGATTGTCTTCTTCGTTTTATTTTAAGTAACATTCGTAGACGCTAAATAAATAATATACACTAAAAGATTTCTGATAAGTAAATGGCATACTAAAACTTTTCCTGGATATCAGCAAAAGGTTTTTAAATGTAGATTTTATTCAAAGTAGTGAGGTTAATTAGCCACCCAAGGGACTACTGTTTTATTTGAATCACTTTTCACTTATCAGATCACTATTCAATTTTTTTATCGCTTGCTTCAATTTTAATTACATATAGCTGATATAATATTTAATTAAATAATTTATCATTTGCTTTAATTTTAATTACATTTAGCTTAAATATATTCAATTTAATAATTTATTGGCTGCTTTAGTTTTAATTACATTTAGCTTAGATATATCCAATTTAATCATTTATCTTTCCTTTAGTTTTAATATCGGAAATGTTAACTATTGTCCAATTTTTGATATTTTATCGTTTACTTTATTCTTATATTTAATTGAGTAATTTAATAATAATTATAAAAAGGCGCACCTTGGGTGGCTAAATCTGATCTTTGCAAAACCTTACATTGGAATTTTTAAATTATTGTACTTGATTTTGAAAATTTAAAAATTGAAACAAATGGAATTATTAAAGTGGGGAATTTTTTACATTCAACTAATACTTCAAGGAATTTTAATGAGATGCAATTTGAATTGAAAATCTCTCTCAATAATAGATATTAGAAGTTGGCTGGTGGTAGAGTGAGTGAGCTGAAGTTATCAATGTGAGACATCTGCATCAGACCTGAGTTGAGTAAGAAATTTGGGCTCTTAAAGGTCAAAGATTCGAATCCTTATCCTCCTTAAGGACTCGAATTCGATTTGTTTGGCAAAATTATTAAATTATTATATTAAACGATGAACAGAGATCCTTTATGCAGATAGAGAAATAATATAATGATGGAAATTTGATTATTCATAGATCTGAATTAAATAATGCTTTTATTCGCTTTGTATGACTAATTATCCAATGTTCTATTCAATAAAGACTTTTTAAATAATTAGCAGCTGAAATTGAATAAAATTATTTCAAGATATTAAAAAGTTATAAGAGTTTGATGCGAGTCCATTTTTCACCGTTCTGACTTACCACAAGTGGGTTATATTTAGTACGAGGAAAGCAGTCTGCGGAGTTGAAGAATTATCGGAAGATTTATAAATAAAAATGTCATATGACATTGAATAAAAACATTTTTATTGTTTATTAATGAGTATTAAATAGAATAGGTTAATAGTGGAGTTTTGAAACAACCTGTTTTTGAAATATGCTCACCCAGCTGATACGACGTTTGATCATTGGTATTTCTATCGTTTTATTAAATATCTAATTTTTAAATTGATTTTAATTGATTATTTACCAATGTTGCACTAAGAAGCAACATGAAGATTTTTGGTGACTGACTTTGTTATTTTGAATGTCAAAAAAATGACAAGAACCATAACTTTTAATTGGGTTGTGAACTGTCTTGAATAAAATACTATAATATTTTTCAAAGGAAATTATATCAAAATATAAGCAGCATGAAATGTATGATCATTCCCATTTAAAGTTGGATTCGGGATCAAAATGCAAATACACCTTCAAAACGCCCTTTTCAGTCAAAATATCTTTTTTCTACCCTTAGCTTTATGTTAAAACACAATCGCTTACCATCAGACTGTCCTCGCGGAAAGTTAAAAAAAAAAACACGGAATTGGAATAATTTTTTCAATAAGAAAGCACTCGGACATTAAATTTATATTCAGATTCCGCTAGCCAATAGAAAACAGCATATTATATAAACCTATTCATTTCTATACGATTGAATCCCTTTTATTAGGTAAAATGTATTCATGTTTTGTCTCTTGTACTGTAATGTGTCTTTTGACATTAGCCGAAGGGAGCCTAAGAATTTGTTTGATTTGGTTCCTATCATATTTAAAAGCCAAGTTATAACTGTTGTAATATTAATCAATCTGGGAAACTTTGCAACTAACTAGATTTAGAAATGTACATCTGCAATTAGAAAAGATTTGAAATGCTTATTTATGCTTCCTCCCCCCTCCAATATATTGAATGTAAAAATATTTTTATATTCAAGAAAATGAACATAAATTAAATTAACGTTAAATATATATATCAATATATATATTTCGTTTAATTTTGTTTCGACAAAAAATACAAATTTTCTTTTTTAAAACTATTAATTTCTAATACTACGATACTATTTTTCGTTGAGTGACGGATTTACTGGCTATTTAAACATTTTTATAAGATGAGTAATGGTAATACTGTTTTTTTTTTTCTTTTTTCTTTACTTTATATTAATTCTATAAAAATCTATTAGAAATAATTTTAAAAAAAAGTATTTTGAGGTACAGGAAGGGAATTGAATAAACCCCGAGCATATTTATCAACATATAAATGTTTTTTCTTCTTTTTTGTGAAAATATTTCGTTTAGTGTGTTATTTTAAACGATTTCTTAAAATAGAGCTTTCTTAATTTTTATTAGTTCAAAACGGAACATCTCGAGACAGTAGGGTTCTATTAGCTTGAAATATTTAATTATATATTTTTCGAACCATTTTACATGATTACATCGCTTGAGATTTCCGAAGACTTCGAATTGTTTTTATATTACTATAAAGTGAAAATTACAGTGATTTTTAACGAAAAATCATTATTCACTATTCTACATTTTCAGCACTAAAACTACAATAGAATCTCAGATCTGTGCAGTATTATCGATTTCCAAAGAAAATATATCTAATATTAACGGTTTCCTAAGAAAATGTATCAAATATTATCGCTTTCCTAAGTAAATTTATCCAAAATTATCTATTTCCTGTAAAATAATTATCTGATTTATTCAGTTTAAGAAATATCAATATAATTATCTCCATGTTTTAGGGAAAGGCCAATCTCTTACTAATTTCTCATATAAATTATACTGACGACAAAAGAAATAGAAAAACGAATTTTAGGGTACTGTTTTCTTACTTTAAAGC
>BMAW01102072.1:81673-128823 GCA_019974015.1 Nephila pilipes | reverse complement strand
TGATTAAAAAGGCCTTACTCAACCAGCCCGAAGAGATATCTTTTCGGTCTGATTGGTAGGCCCGTCGCCTTCGGATCCCTTGGTCCAGGGTTGCAATCTACGCTGCCGTTTCGCGACCGCCACAAATTTAAGAGTATTTCTATTATTCTCAATGTATTCCTTATGATACCGGTAAATATATTTATATCCGAATTGTTCATTATAAATAAGATTTCCAGTAAGTATATTCTATTTTATTTCATTTTAGTTATTTTTCCGGTAACTTAGATTTTTTAAAATCCTGGATGGGATCTAGTCCCAACTAATGCATTTTATCGAAGTTTTAATTTATGGTTTTTATATTAAAGACATGATATACACATGAACACATATCCTGAAGCATGCAAATAAGCAAGAGAAAAAGGTACCCAGAATGCTTAAGAAGTTCGAGCTAAAACGAAATAAATGTGTCCTTCTATAATCCCTGAAATCATGCCTATCTCACATACTCTTGATGTTCGAAAAGCTTCCCGAAACCATAGGAATCAAAATTTTACTTTGTTTGAATATATCAGAAAAGAAAAGAGCCGATACAATGTGTGAGTTGGTTAAAATACAAAATAAAATAAAGTAGTTTAGAGATAATTATGTTAGGAAATAAAACAATAAACATTTATTTTTACCTCACCTCTTTCGAAGAAATTACCGCAGATTTAAATCTCCAAACAAATATACATATCCACGTACATAGACTATATATATATATATATATACTGGTATGATGCAGAAATTACGAACAAAATCGAAAAATTAACTTACCAGAGGAACGAAGGGGCAAAGCGGACTAAAAGACCAAACATGAGAATAATGGTACTGTACTGTAGCAGAAGCGCAGATAAGCAGCTAGGCGTAATGCAAGAGTATCGGAGTGGGATAAAGCACGCCAGAGGACCAAACTAGTATTTCTGCGAAAATGCACGGCGTATATCACTTTAAACGACATCGAGTTTGCCTTAGTATGAAATGTCAAGCAATCAATCTTTTAGACGACATCTGGATGATTTGAACCGAGGTCGAATCATTGGAAAAGTAGGTGACAAGAATGGTTGCTGAGTTTGGGAATGCTCACAGCATCGTTTCACGAATTTGAAGAGAATTTCAAATTACAGGAAATAATGTCCGACGATTCAGCGGTGGTCGTCTATAAGCAACCACACCAGTGAACAACCGGTATATTGCCCAACAGACGAAAGGGAGCAGGCGGTAGACAGAAGGAGATATCACTAGAAATACAGCACATGCATTTGGACGACCTACATCATGTTTCACCATGGCCAGGAGGCTGCACTTTGGTGTGTAACTTCACATTGTTGTCTATAATAAGGAATTTTTGACCTCCATAAACCTAAAAAGCCTCACATATGCTTCTAGGACCTCCTCTTTTGAGTGCTGTGAGGTATCACTACCTTTAAAACCGTAGAACGCTAGCGTGTTCATATATGCCGCTATCACAAGAGATACGTAAAATTTACGTGCTCACGTAAAATTCGTTATATTTGCTTATATTATATTAAAGCTGTTTTTAAGTGTAATAAAAGTCGTTTGCCTTTTAAGTTCAATACGTTCGTCATAATTGGAAAATAAATTTACTTAATAATTAGTTACCAATATAATTTTATGTCTATGCAAAAGAGTAATATGACTTCATCTGGCGCTTTCCATGTATAACTTTTCCACATTTTCAGTATGATGTTGCTCTATACCTTCCACCAGAAAGAGTTACATGAAGCATAATTTTTGTTTACAAAAGGTTATCTTGTAAAGCTGAAGTTAGTATTAATATTCCAAACAAAACATTCAGTTAGTCGTAATTTAAGTTATTTATGGAACCATCCATGTCATTTACAAAACCTATTTTCTTTCGGTTTATTTATGCGTTTGTGCGAGTAGGTATTTCTTTATTTACTTCTGAGGAAATAAACAAATTAAAAGCAATCACTTAGTTTCTTAGCACATTGAGATTTAGCAACTAAACCTAGTCTAGTATGTACAATATTTTTCTTGCTCTAGTTTTCATGATCATTAGTATCATAGCAAGTTCATGCTATTGTCTTCATAAAAAACTCATAGCCATTTATTCATTTTATTAAATCAGCATCCAAAAATATAATATGCCTTTGTTTATTTGTATCTTGAATATTTGTAATCTTTCTATTTTTCTTTCGAACATGTAATTCATCTTTTTTTTACGTTTGTCCATATCAATACTACACTGAATTTCTTGTATCGGGGAATGAATTACTAAATCAAGTTCAATCTTTATTTTATCATCAGGAATACAATCAGGACCAGAATCACTTCCTTGCAATCATCATCTTTATTACATTCAACGTTATCACTACTTTCGCTATCATCAGATTCTAAAATCAATTCTTGTCTTTTTTTAATCCGTTGCGTCATTTGGCCATTTCTACAACACAGTATGAAATAAGAATCGAAACATTTTTACATACGCCATCAACAAATTTAAAAACGAAGACGCTATCACTAGGACTACGTTAAAATTCGGTGTTTGAAATGTCGTGTATTATTAGCGACACGTAAAATTTACGAGTGCAAAATTTCGCATATTACTAGCGACACGTAAAATTCACGAGGTGAGCTTTAACTCATGAAGCGAAAAAAATTAACCTTAGACGAAAAATTCAAACCACTTAGCATGCAGCCAATTAATTATTTCATGAAAGCACTCGAGATCAAACAAGTACATCGGTGGAATGGAAAAGGCAGAAAATAAGCAATAAAAAAACCGCCCTTAAAATTTACGTACACTAGTGTTCTATGGTTAAAGGCGTACAGTAGTATACGACTGCCCAATTTGATGAACTCCAGACAAGGATTCCTCTGCCACCAAATTGATTTCTCTTACATTGGATAGAAAATAGCAAACTCCACGTTCTCTGTAAATGAATACTCGCCATGCATCAGACTGGTGCTGTACCTACACTCAGAGGAAATAAATGTCTCCCTTCTTGGTGTATCCAAGAATTGTGTATTCGACTCCAATACAAACGGGCTTTCATGTGTGATACGCTCAGAGGAAGACACACCCCTGGAAACCGGGCGATTTTTTTCTAGGCGTCTGTATAACCTTTACCTGGATATTCTTGTATTAGACGCAGCATCAAGGTCATGATAAAGCTTTGTATTCGTCATCTGCCTATATCGTGAAACCAGTACTTAATATCAAGTGGTGGTCCTCGGCAAATGGAATCCCTCTTTAGTTGCATTGGCTGAGCATTCTGGTGATAGTATTATTGGTTGAAATTGATTCTACAACCTAGTTACCTCTTTTGGTGCAAATCTTAGTTCCACTTGAGATTGTCTAGCTTCAAAGCTGCAAACGGTTTTCTATCTCACTAAATCAACTAAACGATTGTGATAATTCATTCACACTGCAATAAGTTAAATTAGTGGATTTTACCGCTATAATCTTAACACTACAAGTAAAAGTTCCAGATGCTTAAGCAATCACTATGCTACAAAACTAACGTTAAACACCACTTATTTCAAAATGTATACTAACAATGTGTTATCCTATTTTCAAATATATACAATAGAAATGCTTTATCAATCTTGCTGACAGACGTTTTAAATTATTATGAAAAATATATCTGTGAACTTAATTTTGAGTACCAGTATATATATATATATATATATATATATATATATATATATATATATATATATATATATATATATATATATATATATATATATATATATATATAAAAGAAAATACATTTAAAAAGAGGAAAGCAAAATATTTGCAAAAATAGATCTAAAATATTATTTTAAAATGGTTTCCGATATAAAAAAAAATATCACCTCATAAACTTCATTATTATAACATACATTAAAAGCAAACTAAACTGTATCACATCGAAGAGCCCGATCCATTAATTCCATGGATCCAATAGCCAGGTTTAGCTTGTTAGTCCATTCCCATGGGCAGTATACCTAATTCTAGGGAGAGAAATATGAGCTTTGAGAGACTCTTCTAATTAGGACAATTCCCAAGGGTATGGAAGGAGGCAATGTTAATTGCTTGCTTTAATGGGGCTTCGCCGATTATAAAATCTTTAAATAATTTATTCGAAAAGGGTCCTAAATTTAAGAAAAATGAAACTAATTTGGATAATAGGAAATAAAGATCTTTATTAATCGTACGAGAATGGTAGAGAGGCGAAAAAGCATTAAAATGTTATATTTTTTACGTAACTTGTAATATTTTATTTATGAAAAAAAGAAGTTTGGTTGAATTTAAGAACTTTTGCGGCTCCCTTGGGAAATTTCGGATTTGAAATCGAACGTGCAATTAGCTTAGAGGATTGAGGGGACTCGAAGTAAACAGTCTTCATTATTTCGACAATATAAACCCATTGTATGGTTTAAATTATAATTTTCTCTTAAAATTCTTCACGCTAAAAATACTAATCGGAAAATAACTGCTCGACAGGAAACAAAGATATTTTTAATATTAATAGCTTAGCGGAAGTTAAATATTAATAAATTGAAAGTAATTATTAATACTTAGGAATTTTTTTAATACATGTTCTGAAAAAGTTTCAAAAACATTAGTTGATTCTACATAGTAGACAATTTTTGGTCGATTTAAAATTTTATACATTTGTACATAAATGTGCACCCACACACCCACGAATAGAAAAGTACTCAGAGTCGTTCCCAAAACGGAGTATACACCCAACTCAGATTTCATCTCAAAGACTTCATCTTACTTCTTAATTTTCTAAGTCCTGGCGTCGCCTGTAAGAGGCACTAAACAACACTTTCAAAAAATACCGCCAAGTTAAATAAAAGGCATCATTGGTACTCAAAATGAGTTATAATTTTCTTGTTAGTAGATGGTAGTAATAAAAATGATTTTTAGTGAACTTTTTTTATTTGTATCTTATTTAATGATTACATTTGTTTCGAAAAATTGTATTTTCCGAAACAAAGAAAATTACACACTTGAGCATCGCTAAGTGTTCATAATTTTTATTATTTGTACAGTAGAAAATTATTAAATATACTGTTGAATTCTTTAAACTTGTTGTTTATATATTAGTTTTGTGTTAATTTTATTATTAATTTATATATTAGTTATTGTTTATATGTTAGTTTTTTATTATAACATTATTAGTTTCTTAATCAAATATTCCCACTTCTTATTTAAAACACTATTATTTCAGTGTCGCCAATAGAAGACATTGGATCAATGGCTATCAAAATCATTTGATTTGAAATTATATTTATAGCATATTTTTCAGCTCCGAAGAATATACTTTAATTGCTAACAGAATTTACCTAATGTAGGTATGTAAGGGATACGGGAAATAATCTGTATCTGTCAAAAAATGAAATAAAACTGCTTTTAATAAACACTGTAATTATGTTTAACTTAAAATTCCCCAGAATTCGAATATATCGTGCAGCAAAAATTAGAATTCCCTTACTCGCAGACTACATTTTTTCGACATCGCCAGTTTTCAATAAGAAACAACTTAAAATTGAAAACGAATGATCAATATTGGAAAGTAAGGACCCTTCTGCAAACAGTTCGGACAGGAGTATTTTGTGATTCAAATTTTACACTAAGCAAAAACTACTCTTTAAATTAAGATTTATTAAATATTTTAAATTAGAATGATAATTTTTTAACATATTTTCAAAACTTTTCCAGGTATTTAGAACCAATTAATACAAATGATTTTAAAATATATGGTTCAAAGTTGGCCTTGGGTGTGAGGAGGTTAAGATATTGTTTCAAGTTTAACATTTACAGAATCGATAAAATATACATTAAAAATATTGTAAGTTAAGAAGCAAAAATCAGGCATATGTAATGTTTATAATTATCACAACTTAAACGTTGGAGTAAAATACTTCTAGGTCACAAAATTGAGTACACTCTAATACAATTACCTACAAAGGTTTTCAAAAAGAAACATAAATTAATTATTTGTTTCATATCATTTCGCATTTTGAACCGCGTATGGACAGCATGCTCTGATTTCAGAGATTTTGGTTTGCTTCGCTTGGTACTTATGCCCCTTTTTTCTTGTAAAAGTGTTTTAAGGTTTCTCTGTTTCTGAAAATATATTTGCACAACTGAGACCACAAATTTCCAAAACGCATTTATCCAAATGCATTTTGAAATTATGCAACGACCATTATCTTAAAAATGCAGATATATGTTAATTATCTTGTTGATATATAAAAAGCAACGAAACATCTAATTTCTCAGCACATCGTTTACATTATTCTTCGCTATATCCAAGTATTCTATTTTATCCATGATTCTGATAATAAAAACTGGGTTTTTCTCTCCCTTTGAAGACACACAGACCCATAAAACAACCAAACTACCACGAAGCCTGACATTAAGAATGGTGTTTTTCAAGTAGTTCGGAGTTAGACTTCGTCGAAACATACCATCTACCATTATTTTAAAAATATTGATTCTAATTTCATGATTGAATAAAAGTTTAATCTAGAAATTCTGAAAGTTTTGAATATGTATTTTTTTAATTAAATATAATTCTTTTTTTATTCTTTGATTTGGAACCGTGGGCTTAGTTCAACTAAATACTATTATAATTTGCTTCTTAAGAGTACTCTTCAAATTGTTTCTGCAGAAATATATATTCCTTTTGTAGTAGAAATAGAAAAAGCAATTTTTACAGATCACACCTTAGGCATTTTTTTTTACTTTCCGAAGATGTTTCTTATCATAGTTGAACTAAAAGAATCGTTTTTACCTCTTGTTCATTTAAAATTGCAATTTACCAGTTTTCTTAATTTTCTTGATAATGTGTTATACCTATTCTTGATTCTGTTGGAACTTTCAATGCAATATCACACAGAAATTTACTGACCTCGGATATAAGAGTAATAATTTTCCGAATTTCAATATTTATTTCAGCTTCAGAAGTCATTTTCAAATGTAAAATATTGTTTTTACTCTAAGAAGTCCAAAATTGCGAACTTTACGGAACAAAGCTATTATACTGGTTCATTACAAAATAAGAGATAGCAAAATAGCATTTTTTTTAAAGAAACCGTAGTCTCAATTTTGTGTCTTTGAAATCCTGACTTTTGATGTAAAAGGATTTATTAGTTAAGATATAATTTTTTTTCCTCTATGCTTCTTACTCTGAGTTTCAATGAGTTTTAAACATTATAGTTTTAGACTAAGATATACGTATGTGTAAACATATATATATGGTTGTGGTAGCCTAGTGGTTATGGTGCTCGCAAACTCACGGTCAGCGTTCTGTCCATCGAGTTGTGGGTTAGATCACTGATGTCACTAAGGTCTCGCCTAGTAGTTGTTCTGATGCTCATTAAATCTTTAGATATCTCGAAAATTCCCGTTTGCTTGGTGTGTTAATTTAGAAAGGGAGTTGACTCTGTTGTCATTCTTGTCACTTGACAGAGGTTTAAGCATATGAGGTTATTCAACAATACACATTGTGTTGTTTCTCAGTGCACAGTTAATAAACAATAAGAATCGCCAAAGATCCCAAACGCTGCTAAGAGTAAACCCCCCAGATCATGACATATCCCTGATATTGTATAGTTCCAAAGTAGTATGAAGTATTAATGGCTTTATGAATGTGACGTCATAATCTTAATATCCTATCAGCTTGAAGTAATGGGATTTGACTCTTAACTCCGTGCTATTCGTTCCAGCCCCTAGAAATCATTCTCTGAGTTCTCTTGCTGAGGCAAGACGTGCAGTCCGATAGCATTCATTGAGCAACGGTACTCTCGCGATTCTACAGTTCCCGAAACCTGTAAGGCAATGTGAGCATTGCATATTCATTTTACTGACAGTACGACTGTCACTCTGATTCAGCTAAGTGATAATTTATGTTATATATAATGTTTGGAACATATATAATGTTTATGTTATATACAATGTTTGGAACATACAGGGTGCTTCAAAAATGTATACACACTTTAAACTATTGTAGTTTTCCCGCTCTACAAGGCTAATGTTATATTTCTTCGCCAGGTGCCAGCATAATCGTCCCTCTATGTTATATTATCAGTTGGAATTTGTAATATCAACATGGGGGACGTACGTTTGAGTTTTGAAGAACGTAAGCAGGTTATTAAGTGGTACTGGAAGTTTGAGAATGTAAATGAAGTTCAAAGACAGTGGAGAAGGGAGTATGATACAGAACCACCTTCAAGATTAACAATTACACGCATACGAGACAAATTCGAAGTTCATGGAACAGTGTGTGATGTGCATAAAGGTCATTCAGGTCGGCCTCGAACAGCTACAAGTGATGAGTCATCAACGGCACTTCTTGTGTACAAACTTGTGTCTTGTGTAAAAGATGAGGTATACAAACGTAAACCACGTAACCAAGACATTCTTTGGAATGAGATTCAAGCAGTGTGTAGAGAAATCTCATTGGACGTTTTGATACGATGTACAGAATCTGTGGTGACTCGTACTCAGAATTGTATTGATGCTGCAGGTCACCAATTTGAACAGTATTAACATTTGTTATTTATGTTTCAATTACATTGGACTTTCAGCTTTCTATTTTCCTGAAATTTAACTTTGTAGAACGGTAAATAAATTTTCTATGGAAGTTCAAAGTGTGTATACATTTTTTTGAAGCACCCTGTATATAATGTTTGGCTTCAGTGGCTTTGTACCATACAGTTGAGCTGTCTCGCACCACGGTCGTTCAAAGTTTATTTTTCTTTACAGCTTTAACGATTTCTAGTTTTTTTTTCTTTTTATCATATTCTGCGTATTCTCGGTATATTCTTAATACTGTAGACAATGAAATTCATAGTTCTCCGACGATTTACGAAATTGAATGACCCATGCGTGGAGCGCCTACCATTTGTCCACTATCGGAAGTGTCTAAATCAGAATTTTTATCCATACTAGCAGCAGAAATGACTGGTTAAAAATAAGAACAGTACTAAGTAGATTAGCTATTACTTAAGTATGCACAAATTACAATCGGACTAACGACTAACATAATTTTTCTAATGTTTTTGAAAAATATTATTCAGTTTCTAAACTAACAAAAATTAAAGAAAATCATTACTTTCGGTCATTGGTCAATTTAAGTTTACTGACCTTTTTTTGTAAAATGAAATGGAGCAAATTAATTACTTTTGGATATTGAGTGATTTTATTTTACTATACATCATAAACATATTTTAAGTTATCAAGTAAATGTAAAATTGCTTGTAAAATAATGTTTGAAAGTAATGTTCAAAATTAAAATTGTTATTTACTCATAAAAAATAAGCTTTCTTGGAAAATAAAGTTCTACATGTATATATATATATATATATATAACATTTTCTCTTCAATTTTAAATTTTGAATATCTTCAACACCCATCTGTACAGTAATTATGCAATATTGACTCAGCCCAATAGTAACATAAAAAATAAATTACACTCAAATATCATACAGTGTTTGAATGAGATAAATATTGAACATAAGTTACAGCTCTCCTTCAGAGTAATTCGGTTTACTGAATTAACGGACTCTAAAACAAAGTTTAGTAATACTACTTTTCATGTCCTCGAAGACCGTCTATAATCAAGATGATGCAAATTAAATATGTAAAATAATCAAAACTCTCACGGGGAATTGCTTGTAATTAGAAGGACATGCCATTTCTGGTGTGGACCATGCCACTTGACGGTTGTAAAAAATATGAGATCCGTCGCCGTTCATCTGAGCTTTACTTCATAAGTAAATTAAATACATAACCAGAAAATCAACTACTGAGAAATTCCTTCTACTGCGTCTCGATACATTATCATCCAATTAATGTATACATTAATACAACATCATGTTATAGACGAAGAACAAATTGTATTGGAAATTGTATTGGTTCTTTTATCAAGACGAAATCCTTGTCACACGAAAGAGCGTGTTCTTTTATTCACTATCAGTAAACCTCGACGTCCACGAATTGAATGAAGATTAATCTGAGTGGTCCTTTTTTCTGCTTTTTCAGCAGTCGAGAGCAGAGAAGGGTAAAGAAACAACCCAGGATCTAAGACAAAAGAAAAATATGTGTCATCCAATGTCCCTAGACAGCTGGGCAGCTCATTCTTCACGTGAAAGTCTGTCTCTTAAGCTGTGTGTAGAAGAAATTCTCTGCAAATTTCTTTGTTCTAACCTAAGGAAAACAATAAAATAAATGTTTTCTTCCGGTTTAGGTAGAGAGAATTCGTTCATTCTGTATTTCTAGTCATGACTTTTGTTGAACAGTCTATTATAACTATGAAATGATACGCTTTATTAACATTGTTATGAATGGCTCAAAAAGTATTTGTATTTGAAAATATATGGAATCATGAAATTAAATTGTTGTAACAGCTGGAAGCTGCCAACTGTAAGGAGGAGACGAAACAAATTTGAAATTTATTCATCAGTTAGTTTAAATATGGTTGTAGTTTGTTGTCGAAACAAAATTTGATTGCTGCCAAGTCGGGTTATCGACATCATTTTGAGTCGAGGTTTCTCCGTCGATGATAAATGAATTCATCAATACACACCAGAAACCAAGCAACAATAAGAACTATTGGTTTTTTTCGTGTGAATCTCAAAAAATAATTCTCGATGATACGAGGGTAATCTCTTGCATCTAGTAATAAATACCGGGTTTTTTTTACGAAAAATTAGTTTTTCAAAAAAAAAATGGTTCTGCAAAATAAAAAGTGTTTTCTTTAGAATTTCAGAAAGAAATATGTTATAGTAGGTTATTTTGAAATATAAATCTTAAAATATCTAATCTGAAGAGATAAATTTTTAAAATAGTACAAAACTTTAAAATTGAGCGAAAAATTCCTGAAATGTTCCTAATTATTAATAGCTCTCAAAAATCATTTGAAATATTTTTTATGGTTTGTCAAAAACCTGCGGTTTATTGTCATGCATTAGGAATATTTTTCTTACTGAAAACATAAAAATAATTCGCATAAATAACAAATATCACAATTGAATTGGCTGAAATACATTAGTCTGAATTGGCAGAAGCATTAATCTGAATATAATGCAATACATTTTAACAAATAATTTTCCCTGTAAAAAATGTATTCGCTCCAATTTCGAGGTTTAGGCAATGGAATGTAACAACTCGTCTTCTTATTTTCCTAATATTACTTAATTTGTTTTAACATTATTACTTTTATTACCATGAATGTAACCTATGTTATTAAATATTTAAATAAATGCTCATTTGACTAAATTATATTTTCTTTCATTTCTTTTGTGTACAGTAAATGGATTGCATTAAATTCCTTTTTTTTTTCTTCCTTTAAGAAAAATTCCGATGTCACGTTAAACAAGCAGGAAACAAATTATAAGAAAAAGCAAATTACAAAGCAAAAAATGGAAAATTAACCAATCAGATCAATAATGCTACAAAAAAAGGAACTTTTAAAATAAAATCAGTGAAGTTCTGTCCCCTTTCCCAAAAAATGCGATTCAGCTTTATTGGAAATCTGTTGAAAATTTATACAGGTCAGTTGTTTTTGAGACCATGTAGTGTGAATTGTAAGCATTTTCTTTACATTATTTAACCGAACAAAAATTAGAATAAGATGCGTAATTATTTGCTCATTACCATCACTAAATTCGAAAAAATCTTTTGAGATGCACTTAAGAATTACTATTACCTGAAAGAAACAAAGTTATTTTAACTCTCCTGTAAAATGATGGCATGACAATTAAAGTTACCAATTCCATTTATAACCACAGGACTCTTTGCTTACAAGTTCTTTCGGACAAAACTTATTCAAATATAAAGGTAAATTTTCTTCAAAGCATGAATTATATTCCGTGATATTTGTGTCATAATACATTACAGAATACTCGATTTCTACATAAATTGCATTACTACAAATGTAACCTGGAATCTTGTGAGATGCCTGGATTTTCATACTTTTGGAAGTTTAAATACAATGGATGAGAATTAAATGGAACTTAAATCCTCATGGAAAATATATTGTAGAGTAATTTTAAGGTTACTAGACACCTTCTATAAGGGCTAATGAGCTTATTTTATGAGAAATTTAAATAATCCTTACTTTTGTAATTCAAAGCAATGGAACTCATATTTTATATTGAGATGGATGTACATTTATGAGATAAATGTACATTGAGATAGGTATATGTTTATGCAAAGAAAATAACATTTTTAAGCATAAATAATAATGCATGAGCATTTGACAAGAAATAGTGGTATTTTAATTTATAAATCCTATACTTACTTTCAGAAATATCTTGCATAACGCCTTCATCATTTATAAATTCAAACATTTTAAGAGCACTTAGAAACATAACATATTATATACTGAACATGATAAGGATTTCAAAAATTAAATTTAATACAATTACATTTTTAATATTATGAGTTAAGTTTATAACGTCTACCCTTCATTACTCTGTTCTTGCGTCATACCTTATTAATTTATATTAAACAACAACAATACACATGCCAATTGCAGGAACGAAAGAAACAAAAAAAAACTCTTTATTCATTATTACTGTAGAATAGCTAATGTTGCTTTCTTTAAGATCCCAACCGAACTCATAATCCTAATTCATGATTTACATAAGAAATATTATCTTACCAATTCACTCGTTCTTGATTCAAGAACTCTCATCAACAGTAACTACGCAGCTTAGTACGAATATTATTACGAGTAGAACTATCTTCAATCCACAAAACTAATAAGAGATAATTTCCATTTAGAGCTACACTTCCCTGTCAGCAATGAGAATAGGTGCAGGGGCAGTAAGTAATACAAGTTTTACCTCTGATGATATGAATACTATGGAGGCTATAGCAAGCACCGTAATAGCACCTATCCATACCATTAAACTTGCAATACGACCATTGATACCACCAAATGAATAATCTATTTTCATAATTGTAACTGTTAGGTCCTTAACTGAAGTTAGCAGTTGATCGCTCTTAATTGCAATATTATAAACCCCTTGATTTTCAACACATTCATTTTTTCAGTAATAGTAAGAGATCCATCTTCAATTAGACGATCCTGACAAATTCTGACAAGAAAATGTGTTTTCGATTCCTTCGCTATTACAAATAAATCATAAATGTCACTTTCCCTATCCCCAATATGAACACATCTCTGTGGTTCTTGCAGTAAATCAGTGGATCGCGTCAAATTTTATTTAGTCGTTATCCTCTGTCTGCCTTTATTTTCCATGAATTATGTTTCAGTTAAATATCATTATATCTATATCACTTCTATCTTCATTTGGTTTTATTTATTCACATTTCATTTTGATTGGGAGGAAATTCTAATTTTATGCAATTCAAATTGATATAACTCCCAAGGTTAGTGAGGAAAAAATCGCAAATAGCCCAACGTCCCAAATTTACTACAAATTTTATACAAATAATGTACTCTTGCTAAGTTTTTGTGAGTGTTTATTTGAAAGTAATTATGTTTATTGCATAGGAAATAGCTTCATTTCATAATGTGGAAAATATCAGCAATATAGATAGACTTCCACGTAAGTATACCAAAACTCTAATGAATACGTTTTGAGAAATACGGAAATACGGTTACATTTATAAACAGAATAGCACGAGTGTTTACAATTTTAAAATTAAATTTTAGAAATTCATATTTATCAGATTCTCTTAAATAATTCTTTAATGAAATCAGTAGTGTCCTCTAGTTTTTAACAGTAAAATCAAAAAATGCAAATTTGGAAGTATTGTAGCCTTGTTTTAAATTGCAAGCGAGCAACAAATTCAAATTATTTTGCACGTTTATTGAAGCTCTAAAGTATATACCGAATAAATACATTTTTCAAATACTAGTTAGTCTACAATTTAATATAAATAAATTTCAATGAATCTGAAATAACTTTGAAAGTGCTTATAGATTCTGTATAAAATTTGTATTATATATATATATATATGTGTGTGTGTGTGTGTGTGTATGTGTGTGTGTGTGTATGTGTGTGTGTATGTATATGTGTTAAATTTGTATCATATACTATTTATTAATTATGAATTGCTTTTAATTTATATCAATAATTATTTACTACTTACATATAAATCTTAATTTTGTTGCAAAATTTCTTAGAAACTTAACTTCATTCTCCGTAATGAGAAAACAAGCAAAAACTGAAAATACTGTAAAATCTACATTAATTTAATATTCATAAATGTATACCTCCGTTGACGAAATACGGTCTATGAATTAAATTCGAATGGCATTCTTAACCTACAATTACATAACCATAAATATCCTTATAACATAGAATAAAAGTAAATCTTAAGAAACCGAGAAATTTAGTTCCTTATTTTTCATTAGAAGTATGTTTACAGTTTTTTAATTAAAATACTGCTGTATATACATAACAAAATCTTTATTTTATATGATAATCTCCCCCCCCCCCCTATTTTAGTCTGAGACTAACATTATCTACGAAAATCGATATTTCGGTATTTACTTTTCATTTAAGAGCAATTAATCAATTAGCCTTTGCGTGACTTAAAATTCTCTTTCATTATCAACAGACGAAGAATAATAACCATCTCATCAAAAAACGGAGCTTGCCCATGACGCTTTTTTTTTCATCACAGCCTAACAAAATTAAATTAAAAATTGATTGAACTCAAAATGATAATATAAAAGATAACAGAGAAGGAAGAAAATGAAAAAAGAGATTGTGTATTAGGATTTTCTTTCTATGTTCAAATATAAACAAATTATTAAAAATCTTTGTAGTCTTAAAATATTCGATACGTATTATCATTTCTTTAATTATACGTTACTTTTAAGTGTTTTGCTGCTTTTTTGACTGAATTTTAATGTAAAATCGTGTATGATAATATGATGATGCTTATGATCAGAAAAAAGATGCTTAATATATTATCGTTTGATTCGAATTAGAAACTCATTAGAGCGAATAGAATGGTAAAGGTCACGGACTTTAAAATGGTCTGAATAAATGCGTTTAAAAGGAAAAACAGTGTCTCTCCAATAAATCACACTAAAAATTCAGTGGTTATTTTCCCTGTTCAGAAATTAAAAAAAAAACTGGAAAAAAGAATAACAAACATTAAAGCACATGTTACGACGGCCATAGATTTGATGCCTATAACTAAAGAAAATAAAATATAATTTGATTCTAAACTAAATCTATGGGGGAGTCTGTCCCCCCTCAGAGGATTAGAAAACTCTTGTAAAAATAAATGGAATTTAATTGTTGCCTATTTAAATTTATATAATAATTATTTACAGAGGTGAATATTCACTCCTGAAGCCGAATTTGAGCATAAAACAAAGTTACATCTTTTCCCGTTGCGAAATATTGTTCACCTAAAAAAATGTCTATCTCTCTCAGTTTCTCGAAATCGTTTACTTGAATATTCTTTCTTTCTCTCCCAAGCTGCAAGTGAGAAGAAGGAGGTATTCCATATCCACGCCTTCTGATCTCCTGCCAACCTACACTCAGCTCAATGGTCGCTGACCTCTTGACAGGAAAAAGCAAGAGATGCATTTGCGATATCGCTCTATCTACATCGTGGGGGGGGGGAGGATGTTAATCTTCGATCTCACATCTACGTTTTATGCTAATTCAGACTTGTTGTACCTTTAACGGTATTAACAATTATATAAATAAATTTCAATATCTACACGTGGTCTTACTCAGTCTATTCCTTCTTATGATTCCACTTAATTTTATTCAAATTTTGGACTTCTGCTTCGACCATAATCTAAAATCTCACTTTCTAATTTAATGTGTCATTATTATTTTTAGTTAAATTTGTCATATTACTCAAGTCTAATATATTTATAAAAGGACTCTTATGACGAAAAACAAGAATATTCCGTTAACTTCATGTTCTAATATACTTGTATAAATTTTGAGGAATGAACGTGAATTCAAAGAAAAAAATAGAATCTATAAAATAAGACAGAATAATACAAAATGACTAAATAAATTAAGGCTGAGCCTTACACCTACACATTTAGAAGGAATGAGTTTTACAATTAACATTTAATAAAAAGATGTTGCCTTAATAATTGGGTTATCTTAACTGCTATGTTTAGTAAAAAAATTTAAAGAGTGATTTCGATATCATTATACAAAGCAGGAAAACCGTTTAATTTACTTCATTTATGTACAGACCTAAGTATCGCAAAATACATAAAAATGTGTACAATAATTCAAAGAATAATTGGATAATGTATTTCAAAGTTTCAGATGATTATTTTTGTATTCCATATTATTGCATACTTGATTGATTGATTGTTTCATTTTAATGAGATAGAGAGCAACATAGGCTATTATCTCCTTCAAAGTACGCTTTTAATTTAATAGATAATAAAATTATCTTATGTATGAATGTTCTGTAAATAAGTATATTAGCTACAGCATTGTGCAACAGCTCTTCGAAAGAAATATTCGTATTGTGCTGAGGGAGTGTTTTGAGTATATTAGAGGCGATGTCTAAGGGACACGTATTTACTGCAAGTCAAAAGGGCATGTTCTACATCATTAATGCATGTGCTATACTTTGCATTATCATATAAATTGAATTAGTATAAAAGTTATGAACATTTCCTACTGATTTGAGTGCTAAGTATATCCTTCCTTCTAACTTTTATCTAATTGGATATTATGTTTATATTCGGAATGTTACCTAAGCTTTTGGCATATTTGAATTAATTAAAATCGTCTTTGGTCCTCCTCATTCCGTTTCTTAAGATAAGCCTACAGTTATCTTTTTAAATAAATCCATCTCCAAGGACTCCTGCGATGATGTGGAGGTCCCACCAATTCTTAGTCCTATTTCCATGGCTAATTACCCCCCCCCCTTCCGGATTCTAACACTCAAAGATTTCTTTTACCCGCACAATGTGGACTGGGAGTCGGTGTTGGTTAAGAAAGAGGATGTTCCTATCACTCAATACTCCGGTATGGTGGGGATTCCGCCCCGAGCTTAGAGCCCACCCCATGAACCCCATTGAAGATGTCTCTGGGGACTTAACTCATGTAGGCTTCATCCATGGTGTTGAGAGCTTCTACGGGTGGAAAGATCTCCTCTTTAATCCCTCTTGTAATCCAGTCGATGGACTCCCTTACTGATTTTACGAGACAGTCAGCCTGTTCATTCCACTGAATTTTCGAGTGCCCCAAAGTATAAAGCGGTATCGTCTGATAATGAAAATGAGATTGGATAGTTTTGTACTTCTTTAAGCAAACACTTATAGCGGTAAATGGTTATTTTGAAATAAAAATTCATTGGTATTAATCTTGCACAGAAATTCTGTAAAATGTATCAGTCTTGGGATTGACAAAAAATTATTCTCATTTCATTCACGCTCAAAGTGAGAAATATAGTCATGGTGTTGTTTTTGTCCACTTCCAACATTTTTAGATTTCTTGTTATAGAGCTATTAGGTGCATATGATAAAACTTTATTGCATAAACTTTATTTGAAAAAATATTATTGGCCGAACGTCTTATTTTTTCTGAAAGGATTTCCTTTTTATTCAGTTTTAGAAATACAATATTTGGTGTCCATTGTGGAAGGACCGGAGAAATACCTTGTTGTGTGCTTCCAGTCCCGTTTAGGATGAAAGAAAACAGTCGTTGTCTTCTTCATAAGTAAAGTAAAATTTACTTATGAAACTTTATGAGTTTGTAACAGTAAAATATTTTGATGCAATACAAATCGAACTAGTAATCATTTTAAGCAAATTCCAAATCATTGAGATATTGTAATAATTTCTCTGATGTCAAATATAACTGTCTCAATTATGTAACTGAATAGGAGATAACTTTTTTTTTAACAATTATTAAGTTATTGAATTGAAGATTGGAATTAATATAAACAATCAAATGCTGAAGGGGACAGCAATATAGTTTTCAGATACTAAAATTAAAGCAAATGATAAAATATTAAATTTAATACTTTTGAGCTAAATTTATTTATTGATCAAAAAATAAAAGTGCACAAAATATGTGAATTTCAAACGTTATTTTAAAAATTAGGATCCGGTGAAGAATGTATACATTACCAAAAGATAATAGCCCCTTTAATGGTTTGAAAATTGTTCAATTCAAATTTTTGCAAAGAACAGATTTAGCCACCAAAGGTGTCATTCCATTTTCAACAGTTGCTAAATTATTCAATTAAATATTAGAATTAAAGTAAATGATAAAATACTGAAGTGGATAATAGTATTTATTTTCAGATATTAAAATTAAAGCAAACTGTAAATTATTAACATGTATATATTTTAAATTATAAGTAATTAAAATTAAAACAAAGATAAATTATTAAATTGAATATATTTTAAGCTAAATGTAATTATTTCTGCCATAAAGTGATAATATACGTGTATTTCACACTTTGTTTTCAAGAGTAATAGGGTGAGTAACTCATACACTACCGAACATAATAGCCCCTGTGGTGGGTAATATAAATTACATTCTCTCATAATTTTTTCTGTTCTTTTACCTTAAATATCAGATACTCACCGACTAATCTACTTTATCAGAAAAGTATAGCGATTTCCCGTCTATGGATATGAATCGTAGTTTTTTCGGCAGATCTATGTAACATATCTCTGTTCTCTAGCAGTTATTACAGAAAAGTAAAACATATCCCCAGACTATCACAAGTGTCACTAAAAGAGGTAATTGATGGCGCCACCACTCCTCGTACGGATAGATAAGCAAGGAAACAACACGTATCTGAAGAGGGCGTTATGACACTCAGAATGTGGATATTTGTCTTCACTTTTGTCATGTAAGCAAAATGTAGAAATAGAGATTTCTTGACGTTCCACTGTGATAAAATATAAAGAGGATCACATATTTTTCCTAGGAAGTCAAAAACTGACTATTTCTTCGAAGGAGTGGTTTACCGAGCTCCATTTAGGAATTTGAAGTATAATATGTTTAGATATATATAACTTGTTGAAGTACACTCGATTCCCTCCTGAAAGATTATTTCAAAATCATACAATTTCAGCATTTGAATACATTTACGTTAGTTAAAAAAATTATATGCACTGGTTTTTTTTATCTTGTTTTGAGTAACTTTTTTTTTTTCATTTTATACTGATATGTACCAACGTGTTGTTTTAAGAAAGTGATTCCAACAAGAATGTTGCGCCATAAAATAAAGGAAACATGGTGTTAGGTTTAAAAAATAGATAATATACCTGAATTATAATTCAATAGCCATTCTCAGTTTTTTTGGCTTCATTCAGAAATTTATTTGTAAATATAAATGTTCTTTAAATTTGTCACATTATTTCGGAGCTTCCTTCACTTTTGAGTCCTGCGCTCAAAGTATCAAGTATGCGCTTAGTTTTTATATTATTTGGGGTTTCAATGTTTAGATGAAACCCTGTGTATAAAATTAAGAGCCTTTTTTGTGCTGTTTTACACAAATTCTGACTTCTTAAAAGCAAAACTATTAAATTTAATGCAAAAACCCGCATTATAACGATTTTACGAACATATGCTTATGTTTCAAAACATTCAGCGTGTTTATTATTTCTCTGTTTTTCTACGCCAAAATAGTTTGGTTAGAGATAATAAGTTGTTTATTTCCCCACAACACAGCAAAGTTTTCATGGAACTTGAATTATTCCAACTCGCTACCTCTGTCTCTAGCCGAGTTACGCTTCCATCTCAAGCACCCTCTATATTTCCGTCTGACGAGGAAGCTATAACTGGTTTCTTTCGTCTGCTGTTAGATGTTGTATTCACTACAGTTGGCTGGAGTTGGAAAATATGAACACGAACTTGTGTAATTGCTAAAAGAGTGGAAATTCTGTTTACCTAATTATTCCTTCTAGAAGTGAATAGGAAATTCTATGGAAAGAAATTGTTTCGCAGAATAACAATTCCAAACAGCCATTTTCATTAAAGAGAGAAAACTGCCTTAGAAACTAATTTCTAGAAATTCCATTTATCATAGTTTTGCAGCCTTTATAATTTAAAGTAGACTAATTTTTAAGCAAATAGAATATTTTTATCGACTAACTTGAGTTAAGGGCAAAGTATTTATTTTCCTAATAACTCAAGCACTGGTTTTTCTCTAGCGATGGTCACATTTCACGTTTAAGACTTTATAAACTTCTGAATTTAATTTTTCCAAAACAGTTGTTACTTCTTTAGTTTTGTATCGGTATAGTTTCGAAGTTAGAATATTATTTTACAAACACCCTGTATGTTACTGTTGGATACAGATTTTTCTTTAGTCACTTTGAGTTTAGTTTTGATTAATGGCAACAAGATGATGAAAATATTTTGATTTTGTAACTGTGTAGAAGAAGAGACTAAATTCCGAATGTTTTTGAGTTTACTACAAACTTTAAGTATTGCTGTGTTTGAGAATAAATTGGAGAATGAAGTGTATGTTTTGCAATCAGCAAGTCTAAACGTTTATGTTTCGCGCGTGAATTTCTAAGAATATTCCCATGTCTTCTGAATTGGAACTAATGCAATAGTGAATCTACGAACAGAAATCTAATTGAAAGTGTATCTCAAGCATAACCTAACAATTACGAATTTTGACAATATTATATTTCATTTATGATCAAATATCTATCATTATATAATACTGAAATGAGCAACTATAATTTTTATTGTTTCAACAAAACAAAAATATAGTATTTAAATTAATACAATTTAAAAAACTAGCAAATTATTTTGCGCAAAATTCTTAATGGCTCACTCAATCACTAACACACTCACTCACCAAGCGCTCAATCACACACCTATTCATGCATACACGCACTCACTTATTTATGCACGCCTTTATTTAATATTGGTAGGCCGAAAAATATTCAGAAAACACTATAATTTGAAAAGTGATTGAGCAACTATTTTGTTGTTGGCTAAAGCAATTACTCTTTGGGTATTATGTATTCGCAGCTTTTTTTGAAACGGACTCTCGTCAGCCCTGAAAAAGAGAATTCGAATTTCTTATTTATGATATTGGAATGCAAAAAAAATAACAAGTCAAGTTGTAAAATGCAGTTTAAGATATCTTAAAAAGTATTTTAGCTATAAAAAAAGAGGAAGGAGAAATCTGTATTCATCACCATAAGAAATCATTACTTACTGATTGTTTGCTGAAGAACACAACTACATTTGCATAACGTAGCTTCAAATTACCATGATTCTGATTTTTTTTCCCTCCTTCACTATCATTTCTTTCCCAACTGCGAGTGACAGGTACCCTTGAAAGGTTGGACATTTTTTGTTGTTGCTGGGTTTCGGTCGGAGAAAACGTCAGTCACTGAGTGGTAATGATGTCAGGGCACTAAAAGTCGAATACTGAGAGGATTCAATTTAAAATTATTTGTGATTTCAATTGATAGAGCTCCTTCTGATACATTTATGAAATGATGTTACTTCATATTGAGAATAGTTTTATAGCCTTTTCTAAAGACGCACAAAATAAATACTTCAGAAAATCAAGAAAATATAATAGAAGTATTTCGTTTTTTTGTTACACGCATGATGGAAAATCAGAAATTGGTAATTTTTACCAGTAAATAAAATTTATAACGAAAATTTTAATAAATAATTCTAATATAAACTTTTTTTTAAAATTTTTTCTATAAATGCATTGTTATTTGTACAGGAAAAAAAATGAAAGTTATTAATTAACTGTTGCATTTTGTGCTTTCATTCCAACAGCAAAACATATGTTTGGAGCTTAAATCAGTTCTTATGAATATAGAAAATAATACTAAATTTTATAACAAATGGGTGTAAAAAGATAATAATTATAATTGCATATCATACAAACCTGAATTTAAAGTACTTATTCGTTGTAAGAATTCAGACAAAACCTGATTACGTACTGTGAGAAAACCAGATTTTTTTGTGTGAAGGAAGGCTTCTTCTTCCTGATTTTACAGTGATTCTTTTCTTGATGAGTATTTGACTTCCCCGGAAAAGTCTTTTTAAAAAGATTTCCGTTTCCTTAAAAAATTTATTTCTTCCTGTTACAAAAAAAAGAACACTTTTAAATGTTTCAGTGTTTTAAACCTCATCTCGTGTATTTAATGATAATCACATATTATTCTTTTCTTAAATGTCACAGTAATTGAAGAATTATCACTAATTTTGTGACCGGAAAAGAACGGGGGATTATGCAAGTCATGATTATATGTCTAATTGTATTGGTTTAATTATGCTGAATAAGAATGCACAAATTTAGACAAATACAAAACTCCTCCCCAAAATTGGTGTGGCTAATGTATTCGTAATTGATATCGTGAAGTCTATTATCAGTAGCCTGTGTGACGGCCGTTTCTTCATTATTTAACGCTACAGCCATCTTATAGTCTTGTTAAGTAATCAAAAAGTTCAAACATTCCAATCGGAAATACGTAAGCTAAGAACAATACATTTCGTTATGTATCAAAACCATGCAAAATCGTGCTCGCTCGCTCTCGAATTCCTCCTAACTCAGTTAATCCTAGTTTATGTTTAAGTAATAAATTATTCGCTTACCAAATCACTTATTCCGATTCAAGCACTTCTCGATTAGGAGTAGGTAAATCACATCAAAAGGAATGAAAATTTCTCAGCATCTCTTTACAAGCATCCCTTTACAAGCATACATACTTGACACCAAAGAATCACAGTAATGGTGGAGACAATGTAAAATACCTGGATATTTTTGGATATCTACAACAGCGTTGACAATTCTTGCAAACATATCCATTTCAGACTCAAAGGTGGTCTCATACTAAACAGCTTTAAGTGCCCTACGAAAGAAAAATTCCAGGTTGCTTAAATCCGTAGAACGTGTGGACAAGGCAACTGTTTCATCACTCCTAATCTATCGTTAGCCAAGCGAAACACTTCTCTGACGTGAGTACGTGTCACTCGTGACTTACTTTCACTATGACTGTCACTTCTTAAAGAACCAATTTCATACAAATTATAATGCACAAAGGGAAGTAAACGATGCTTTGATTTGCATGGCTATTTGAAAAAATTTCTCGAAACAGTAGTTGAGCTGCTCGTTTATTATCATCAGCCAATAATTACACTGAGTGCCCATCTTCCAGCTTCTTGTTGTTGTAACGTTTTACGTACAAGGGGACTACTGTTCGAATGGCGACCTCTCAGATATTTCTCCTCCAGAGCTCTGATGAATTGCTCTACCTACTAACGCACGACGACGTTTCCTTTAATGGAAATTCTATGTAATTCTCTTTCCCTTTGATGTACTCTACCTCCCCTTAAATTTTGTACATATGTTTATGAGACATTTTGTTTTTTCTTGAGTAATCATATATTTAATATGAGTCGATTTGATTCATGAGTGTTCATTAATGTTGCACTAAAAAGGAACACGAGGGCTACTCGAAACGAAGTACACCGTCCTTTTGAGTCATGTTCAGGTGAAGACGACACATAATCTGGCAAACCTTTCACAAAATCTAAGCACCATGCCAAAGTAAGTGAGAGGAACCTTTACGGATTTTACGAGCCTCAGCTCCGTCACATGGCAGGTCTTTAGTGATGTGAGAACTCAAATCCAGGTTCAGACGGAAACACCATTGGCCGGGACCTTGCGACCATGATCACTCGGGAAACGTGGCCACTAATTTGTGTCACATTTGATACAAATAGAAAAAAAATGTTCCTAAATTGCGTTCTATAATTAAAATATTAATTCTATAATTAAAATATAACAGAAAATTTTCGTATGCAAAAGTATTCATAACGGGGATTAATTTAGAATAACAAGGTACAAGTTTAACAGTTGCCTTCTTTTTTGATTGTGGAGGAAAATTTGAGCTCATTCGACAATAGTTTCTTGGCTGCTGACGAAAGATTGTTAAATCTAAAACCGAACCTTTTTAAGAGAAATAAATCTGTAGATATCTTTAACAAATTACGCATTATTTTACGGACTTTCTGTAAGTCCCTTTTTCATAAGAACATTAGAAGCAAATTTGAGAAAGGATTAGTTATAAATGATGCTGGTTATATTTTCTTAACTTATGTGTAAAATTATTCAATCTTATTTCTGTCAACCTGAAAAACTCTCCATCATAAAAATTCTTTTTGCAGGAATTTATTTTTATTTCCGACATCTATCCAAGACGTACACTGTACAAGTTTTCCATTAATCTTTCAATTTTAAGAATATAGATTTTAAATAGAAGAGTATATATTTTTTCTCATGTAATAGTTATTAACAAATATTTTCTGTTAGAGATTTGAAATGTATCAATAATGTAGTGAAATTATTAGGAGAAAAATATTCTAAATTTAGCTTTTCGGACGTGTTCACTGATTTATTGTGTATTAACATAGCAACATGGGGTCGGATCTCATATTTTTGAACTTCGTTCAAGTGATGAGGACATTAATTGATATGGCCCTTTTCCCTCTCCACACTTACCCACTATGGAGCCTTGACAGATTTAACATGCACTGACCTTGCAACATGACAGGTCCTTTGTGACATTAGGAATCGAACCCATGAATGATAGAAAGAATGCTCGCCTCGAGTTCGCGATTAATGACCATAGGCTACCACGGTCCCTAACGCTTGGGCAAAAGTATTAAATTAAAATTGTGCATCCGTTTAAAAAGATGAAATATATTAATATAAGATAAGTAGTATTTTTATTTTTTCCATTTAGCCTAGTAAATCGTTGAGCTATCTGCATACGTTGAAAATATACTTATTATTGCATACGTTGAAAATATTTCATGCTCAAAAGTCTGAAGGCAACTAAAAAAGATCATTGAGGCCTACAAAAATACTGATTATTGAAATTAAATTAACCGAAATTTGTCAAAGTTATAGTCATTTACTCATAAGTATATAGTGATTTTTACTTCAGATCTGTTCTGTTAAGAATGACTGGTATATTTTTAAATGTTGTTTTATTATAATTTAAAATGTTCTTAAGAGTTCCGTAATATATAAGATCAATTTACGGAACTGTATTACAATGAAATTATTATGAATATATTATTATTATGAATTAGATTATTACAATATTTATTTAGTTACTATGCATTTTGTAACTTTTTTTTTTTTTTTTTTTTGAAATTGGAAGGTGCATTTCACACATCAAAATTCAATTGCACACAATCTTAACATTTAAAAAGCAGAAAAGTAGTTCTTTTCTGTGAAGAATTGTATTTTTCACTTAAAACCTATTTTGAATAAACACGTATCTTAAAAAAATTATAATAATGCATTATATAAAGAACAGCTTGGCTACAGAATATAGCATCTGTATAAAGTGTAAAAAATTTGTTAAACAACGAGACTTTATTTCAAAATAAAATCAATAAATTAATCTTAGGAACAGTTTAATATTCTCATATAATCTTCTTGAGATCTGAAAGTAATTTAAAGAACACTTAAGTAAACTTAAATTTCAAATACATTCATGGAAAAAAATATTAGCCCACTTAGAAGGATTCGTCAAAATGAAACGAAATTTTACATACGTAATGACTACTTTGATATAAGAAAATGATTAGAAAATCAAAGAAAAAGGATAATTTGTTTCAGAGAAAAAGGCAAAAGAATGCAGGATTTAATACCTTGTTGAACCTTCTGTAGCCGAAAGCACGATGCGATACGATTAGGCAATGAGGCATACAAGTTCTGCATGATGTCTTGAGACATTTCGTTCCATATTTGCTGTAACCTTGCCTCTAGTTCGTTAAAACTCGTGAGATGCCCGTCCCAAATGATCCCAGATATGTTCGATTGGAGACAAGTCTGGGGATCGGGCAGGCCAAGGAAGGGTAGTTACAGTGCGGAGACAGTCTTGTGACACCCTTGAGAGGCCGAGCATTGTCTTGTTGAGAAATGGTTCCTGGGAGCCTTTGCATGAGTGGCAACACATGTGGTTGCAGGATGTCATGGTGCCATGGATCAATACTAGGGATGATCATGTATTGTAGGCAATGGCAACCCATACCATCACACCAGCTATGGGAGCGGTGTGTCGCTATAAATTAAAGGCAGGATTGAGGTGTTCACCGCGGGGTCTCCACACACGAACACGATTGCCATCACTGCTAAGATTGAATCTGGATTCGTCGCTAAAGGCGATCTGGTTCCATTCCGCTGCAGTCCAGTTTCTTCGTGAGCGGCACCACTCCAAATGGAGGCATCGATGGGTGGGCGTCAAAGGCAGCACATGTAATGGGCGCTGCGATCTTAAATGTCCTTTAGCCAGGCACCTTCGTACGGTTCGAGAAAACACAGGGGTCCCTAGTGAAGGTGCTACCTATGCCTGGAGGGTGGCCGATGAAGCAGTTGGCTGTACGCATGCATTTCTTACGATGTGGTGGTCTTCTCGACGACTAGTCTATCGAGGGCGTCATGAGCCTGGTCTTCGTGTAAATGACCTCTCTCGGATCCACTGGTCCCAACACCTCCTCACAACACAATCAGAGTGGCCTAATTGACAAGCTACTCACTTAGCTGACCACCCAACTCCTAACATGCAGATGATTCTCGCCCTCTCAAACTGCGACAGCTGCTCATATTGTCTTCGAAAACAGCGTAATGGCATGTCTACCTCAGCTCTTCTTTTTAAACGATTCAACACACTCAAACAAGCTTTGGTTACCTGTTTTATACTCCACGGAGAGCGACGTTAATCACCCTCTACCGGATATGCGTAATGAGCAATCACGATGCATTTCTAATCATTTGGATATCTCTCCGACATATACCTTCATGCCAAGGTTCGTTACAATCCCACAATTATTTATTGGTACGCTAATTTTTTTTGTCCGTGAGTGTATATTGAATTCCTTACATTATCAAGTTTCGAGATAGATGTATTTATATTTATATTTTGAGGAAAACATTCAAGACATAAAATTATTCTTATTACTGAATGCAACATCGTTGCTTCAGTCATATAAGATATGAAGTACAGGTTGACGTAAAAGTTGTTTTCCGATTTGTAAAATGGTGTGATGCTATTGAGCTGCAACTAATGTTTTTTCAGTTTATTTCAATTCAAAGAACACTGGTGTGCAAAACTTAAGCTACAATATAAATTTTAAGCAGATAGCGATGAAATTGCTCGAAAAGGGTTTATTACGATCAGTGTAATGAGCACGAAATTCAGTTGAAAGATGATGCGTATGAAAATGTCAAGAACAAAACGTTTTAAACGACGGGAATGTACGCAAAAGATGTGCTGTCACTCGTGCAGCTGATGACTACAATAAAAGGAAGAACGGAAGCCAAATTAAAGACGATCACATCAAACGCAAGTGAGTTCATTCGTGAAATATAGCTAGAAAAAAATCACCTAGACGGCTTTACAAGTGGAAGAATGATCGGAAGACTGGAGGAGGGGCGTAGTTTGACCAGTGTAGCTGAAGAGATCGGAATCGACAAAATTGACGTTTTGCGCGCTCTGAAAGTCTTCCAAACCATAGGTACCGCTGTTCAAAAGTTTGGCCTCCGTAGGAAAACAACTATAGTGGATGACCAGTATATCATCTTTCAGGCGAAAAGAGCCCGATACCATTCAGCAAGCGCCATTGGTCAGCAACTGTGTACAGCAACAGGGCGACAAGTGTCGCTGTTTATTGTAGACATACGCCTTCGCAAAAGTGGCCTGTTTACCCGCCTTCCTGAACACTGCATCAATTTTGAAGATGCCCATCGATGGCACCATTTAGAGTGGTGTAAGGAGCACAAAAACTGGACATTTCATCAATGTTGTGTCCTTGTTACGGATCAGAGTTGTATCAGTACCACAAGCGATTATCAACGCCAGTTGATATGGATAGGGGTCGGGACATGGTTTCATCCCAGTAACATCACGAAAAGAGACCATTACGGTGGTCCTGGAGTTGCCATCTGTGGATGCATGATGTTGAATGGGGGGACTGAGTTCCAAGTTTTTGACATAGGTTTTGTAACTGGAGATCGCTAATGTAAGGAGGTGATCCTTACATTACAAAAACTACAGGCGACAATTATTAGGTATTAAGGTATTATTAAGTATTATTAGGTACATTTTTTTTCGTTCAACACAAAATAGTTTTTATCCTCAAATTGAATAAGTTTGGGGGGGGGTTATTCTCATATTATAGTTCTTAAAAATTATCTTCAGCTTTTCGACAAGTTTGTCAATCGAAAAAATAATTTGAAAAAAATCAGGTATTTCTTATTTCTGCTGACTCTTTAGCTTCTTTTTGTTTCGAGTCACCTCCACGTGCAATGTGTGCTAATTTAACTGAATCATTTATCGTACTGCAGAGAAAGCGAGATTATATTCATATTTTTTGTAAATATCTTACATTATTTATTTGTTTGTAGTTATTTCTAAGTAACACTTTGCTTACCGAGTATAGGATACTTCTACTAGCTAAAGTACCCATTTGGTGCACAAATGAATATTTAAAGTTTTACGCAACTAAATGTGTTTAGCAAATAAAGAAACAAACAATTGAATAAAAATAGCCATCACCAGTAATATTAATAAATATTCATATACATGATCGTAACATAGCATGTTTGAAAACTATGATGAATATTAAAGAAGATTTTGATTCATCGATGATTTATTTTTGTCCAAATAAGATGCAGGTGACGGACTTTATAATTTTGAGCTTCGTTCACGTGACGAGGATGACACTTGAACTGAAGCCTCCAACTACAAACTTCCCCACTACCCGAACGGGAGGACTTGTAACAACAACCAGATTTAACGTCTTGTTTAGAACTCAGATCTTTAAATAAGAACTCGGATCCCATATTCACATATCAACTTATCTAGAGAAATGGAAGATCAAAAAAGCATACAAAAAGTAAATTATGCTGAGTAAAAGTATTTATATTTCGAGACATTGGCTTAGGGAATTGAGGCATAAGTAAAGATATTTTCAACGGGAAAATTATAAATATATCATTTCTGTTGAAAATATTATTTAATAGCAGTTAGTTTCATATCTCTTCGGATATTATTATTAAATGACTCTTTCAAAACAGAATTATAACTGTATAACGAAGAACAAACAAATATATAATAATTCGAGATAAAAACCAACGTTTTTAAAAACAACGTTTTTATATGGTGGCAAAGTTTATTACAAAAATTATTGAAATATTAGTTAAAACTGGTCACAAATATCTAAATATTGCATTGTTAGGCGGGTAAGAACGGTTCCTAAAATTTCAGAGCTCTAGCTTGATGGGAAGTTGGTTAAATTAACGATAGAAAATTTGATGACACACTGATACACACACACAGACAGACACACACCAAGTGAAATACATAAAAACGTTAAAACTAACTAAAATTAATTAATTCATCCGTTAAATTAAATGGTTGGAATGCAGTTTAACCCAACCACCCTTGGCGACTAGAATTATTTGGCGGTATTTTGCCAAATATGGCTACCCTGTTCCGTTTCACGGACTTAAAGTTCAGCCAAAAAAAATCGCCAAGTTTGGTGCCAATTTTTGAAATCGCGCCAAGTGGTTGAAATAAACTGCATTATTAAAGAAAATATTAGTTAAAACTTCTCGCAAATGTCTAAATATTGCATTGTTAGGCGAGTAAGAACAATTCCCAAAGTTTCAGAGCTCTAGCTTGATGGGAAGTTGGTTAAATTAAAGATCGAAAATTTGATGACACACACACACACACACACCAAGTGAAATTCAGAAAAAACGTTTTAAAAATAACAATCCCCATAAACTACCTTCTTCTCTAAAAAAACAAATAAATTAATAAATATAACATTCTGCTACTACTTTCATGTAGTTAGAAGCTAAAGGAAAACTATGATGTAATATGTGCTAGATTTATGCTCAATGAAAACAAAATCTGTCTTAACAATTAGCTTAAATATAAGCTATGCGGGAATGAGAAATTGTTTGTTTATGTTTCATCCAGTGATTCTTTTTGATTATATTATTAATATTATCTTAAGTAGGACAAAGAGTATTAATAATTTTCAAGAATTTATTAAAGTGTTTACTTTTAAGAATAGTATAGCAAATGGTATATCGAATTTTAATTCTTATTTTGTATTTTTACAACAGCAAGATTTGATTAATTTCATTAAAATCCCTTACATTTGAATTAACTGATTACTAAGTTATGGTCATTTACATAAATATCCTATTACCCATCTCGTTTCTATCTTCTTTAAAGTTAATCACATGACCTAAATTTCAACTTAAGTTTACGCACAGACCAATAAACTAAAATATTTAGTTATGCCCAAGAAAATTTATTTACTCCTCAAATAAGAGGGATGCTCCTCACTGTTAATTTCCCCTGATACTAATTATTTCTATATTCCATCAAATAATTTTCTCAGCGGAATAAAATGCGAGTACTTCCTGCACTTGTTTCACTTGCATTGAACTCTAAGCTCACCAAGTATGCTGAACACTCCTGAACACTTCCTCTCACACACTAATAGTTTTCCCTACCGCAAACTTAATTATTTCCAATCAATTTTCTGTCACTTTTATACGACTTGATTATATTTATTCATTCCACTTCCCATGTTTACTTAATATTAACTTCCATTTGAATGAGAAGAAGCTGATAGCTTAGTTATAAAATCGGAAAGAAACACTGAATGTTGGTTAAAGGGAAATAAATCACGAACAACGAATTTTATAAGCGTATGAATCAATTACTGTCGAAATTTAAGGTCGTAAAACTGTTCTGGTTTTCTGTTATAGATTCGATGATTAGTTAAAATGTTTTTTTTTCCCCAGAAAATATAACATAGGAACACAAATCAATCCATGGCAGGAGATTCAGCTTATTTTATTTCCTTTTGTTAGAAGCATCGACAGTATAATTTTCGTTGTTTTCTAAAGAATAAAAAGAAAAATGTAACTTCCTTTCAATTTCGAAAAACTAACAATAAAATCGAAAAATTAAAAAAAAATTACTTCTCTAGTCCTTTGAAGCAAACTATTCCGACATTTTGATACTGATACATTATATCTTCTTCTGAAAGGAAAAATAAAATTGTAAAAATATCGAACAGAAATACCGGAAAATAAACGTTAATAAGTCTAGAAACAGCATTAAGATTGAATTTGTGCCGTAACTAATGGACGGACGCTTAAATAAATATGCGATTAAAATCTCCGATTTCAATATCTCTTTGAGAGAATTTTTGACTTCAATGCTCATTCTAAACAGACAACCAAAAAACTTTTTCCAAACAATTCCCGATTCAATTCATTTTAAATTCTTTTTTTTTTTCATCTTTTTATTCCATCATCTCACAACTGAATATCAGGCGGTTATAATAACAAATTTATGAATATCGATAGGAATACGTTTTTAAATTGAAATAAATACAGAAAAAATATGCTCTGGTTAGATTTATTAAAGCTCTCATTTATGTTTTCTGCTTCAAAAATATAAAAAATAATTGCCTTTGGCAGTTATATACGGTTAGATTCATTACAATACGAGTTTTTTTTATCTGCTAGAAAAATTTGAATTTTAAATCATCCGTTATTGTGTTTAATATTTTGTTAAATACATTCCCGAATAATAAAAGAATAAATAAGTTCTGTTACACAGAAATTTAGTTTAATGTAGTTGATATTGAAATGTGTTGATTTAGGAAAAACAGGATGCTGAAATAAAACAAAAAACGAAGCATTATGGTTTTACAAAATACAATTAAAATATTATTTTACCTGAAAATGTTTTCAGTAGGTAATAAAAATATTTATTTTTTATATCATTATTCAATATTAAATTAATAGGAAATTTTAAAAAAAATATTTTGAGAAAAAAAAATAATTTATTGCTCCTTTGACTTAAAGTATTTATATAATATAAATTCTCCGTTTGTAGTACAAGTATTTTATCTCAAACCATAAAATAATCGAATGTAAATGAAAGAATCATTGACAATATTTCTCTAAAATATATTTTTATTAAGGTTTTTCTCCATTCATTTACGTTATTGATTGCCTTGAGCACGAGTTACCTTTTCTAGCAGTTAGATTAGAATGTTTGTCCACTCAATTATTTTTTTTTTAATTTTTAAGGCTTTATTAACAAGATCTTGATGCATTTTACAATGTTTAATGAATGTCCATCGTTCTTTTCAATTATTCATCTCCTTCGTTAATAATAATCGCTAATGAAAAAAATAATTATTGGCAAAAAATACTATATCAGTTATATCATTCCAACTTCCAGTATGATTTTCTTACAAATGTTTAAAAACGTTTCATTGCTATATATATATATATATATATATATATATATATATATATATGTATATATATATTAGCTGAAAATGAATTTTAAATGTGGGGAAAAAAAACTAAGCTCTGTAACATTTTTATTGCGTCTTGTTTAAATTATTTTAGATAAATGGTTAACGAATGGAGTATTAAATGGTTATTTAAAATAAATAAACGGCTCTTTGTTGGGTAAGTAATTTATCCTAAATTTTGTTAGAGTATTTTGTAAAGGTTGGCTTTTTGTGTAAGATCTATCCTAACTTACCCGAAATGAATGTGCGAGTGTAAAATACTTTTCCATAATTTAAAACAACGTGCTGTAAGCACATTATTAATTATGGAGAATCATCCATAGAAAAACTCTGCTTGCATCAGGTTGTTGCAAATAAAATGGCCTTCTCGCAATGCCCTGTCTTACGTGGCGATGCAATAAGGTACGCGCAAATTAAGAAGGTGAGGTTATAACATGGGCTATTTTCTCCCTTTATTCCCCTTCAATTAACTGAGTTTGTTATCTGATTGTATATTTAAGTTCCCACCATCTTCCCAATCAAATGGAACGTGATGCAAATCTAGCAAAGTTTGGGTGTGGATTGTATACATGTAAGCAAGTCGTATAAAAGTGACAGAAAATTGATTTGAAATTATTAAGATTATAGTAATAAGAAGATTGTTATCGAGATGTGCGGAATAGTATTCTGGCATGTTTAGCAGATATAGTGAGATTAAAACTCAATGCTGTCGAAGTAATTGCAGGAGGTACACGCATATTATTCCAGTGAAAGAATTCCTAGATAGATTATAGAAGTTGTTAGAACTCAAGAAAAAGGGTATTAGCTGTGCATGGCATCCCTCTTATTGTAAGAGTAAATAAAGATAAATTGATTATAACTAACTATTTTAATTGGTTGGACTATGCTTGAACTTAAGAAGAAATTTAGATTCTATGATTAACTTTAAGATCACATAGGAGATGGGTAATAGGATATAGTTTCAAAGTGATAATGATATGTGGAGGTTAGGCAACCAATGGCAACGCTGTGAGCAACAGGTATATAAATACAATATCTACCGCAAGAAAGTTAATCAAGGAACCTAGGTAAAAAAACAAAAGCTGCACTAATCGGACTTTGCTCTATTCACGATTTTCTCTTCACTAACCTTGGGGACTTTTAATAATGATTGATTACTTTTGCTAAACAACCTTTGCCAAACCAAAAATGAAACGTGAATATGTAGATAGAAAGCAGGTATAACTGAATTGAAACAAGAGTTAGGAAATTCATAAATACTCAGATTGAGAGTCGTGATAGAGAGGTAGAGGTTGAGTGATTCTTGTAATGGGCAATTGTTCCAGAGCCGGAGTTGAAATCGAAGCCAGGAATTGTTACGAGTTATCGGCTGGTCAATGCATGCTAGTAGTCAAGTTAGCATTAGTGGTAAGAGTCAGTTCGTTTACTGGTAGATCGAGTTAATACCTTGTCCGGGAGAGCATTTATAATTGCCGTTATATTAGCAATCAAGCAATAAATATTGTGTTTATTGTTCTAATGTCTCTTTGATCGACTTATTGACTTTTAGAGTTAAAACATTCAGTTTAGCCATGGCACAAGAGGCAAACAGGAATGGACCTCCGTCACACTACTTATAGAAGTCAAGTTAGACCACACGTCTACAGATGCCTTCGCTAAAATCCATCAAGTCTTTGGTGGAGAAACAGTAAATAAGCGAACCACTTATCATTAGTTTACCTAATTTCGCAGCAGCTATAAAAGGGCACAAAAATAAACCCCAGGGCCGTCGATTCATAACCTTAGAAGCGACCAAATTACCCGACTTAATTGATACTGATACTTGTCAATTTGTATATATACATGAAATGACAACAATCATCATGTGTACTATTCAACTGCTTCCCAGAATTTGGCGATCCTGGACAAGGTACGGAAGTTCAAAAAAAGAGTTCTCATTCACTTACTGATGCCAACAAAACATAGAGTTTGGAATTCTGATTTAACCTCTCATATAAATGACTGGAAGTAAGGGGCTCCCTCAAATTATGATGGTGGATGAAAGGTATATCCTACGATAATCGAAAACGTTTCTCTCAGCGGTGTGGAGCTCAATACGCACCTGCCAGTATCCCGAAGCCTCCATGTTGTGGTTACTGTCTGGTGGCCTGTCGCTGGTGATTTAATTACTCCTTTCTTCCACATGGTCATATGATTAATTCAGATTAATATTGAACGTATATGGATCACATGCATGAAAATTTGTGTCGTCAGCAACCTGAATGGGCCAATATACGTGGAGTTATCTCGCTTCAAGAAAACGCAATACTTCATGACGCATTTGCAACTAAGCAACATACTCACGAATTAGACTATGCATTTCTTCCTCATTCTGCTTAATCACCAGACTTACCTCCATGTTATTGCTAACTCTTTTGGCATTTGAATCATTAGTTGTCCTTTAAATTCCTTGACAACGACACATCACTCATTCGAGTGATTAAGAACTTCATTGCGTTTAGAAAGCCGGAATTCTACAAACACGGACTATCAACGCTGGCTACCCACAGGTAGAAAATAAAACCCCAACAACAAAAAGGAGTTTTAAATTTTCGAATTCAAAATGTCTGTTAGCATATCTTATAGATAATGTCTACTCACGTTTCGCGCTAGAGTCACTATATGAACATGCAAATTGCGTTTGTTTTCAATACATGATGTAAACGTATTTATCTGTTGAGCTGAGGAATGTGAGCTAGAATTGAGTCCAGAATGTCTTTAAGCAGACGATGAAGGTTGTATCAGTACTTAATTTTGGATCGAATAATGAGGCTAAGAAAAGGGATTTTCTCCTTTCTCGATAACGCAGAAGGGGTAGGCCAAGACGAATCCATTCTGAGTGATGTTAACAACAGGTAATATCTCAAGGAAAGTGGAGTCTGGAAAAGCAAGAACCAGCACTGAGAGGGAAGATGATTGCTTGGATGCCATTTTTGTTGGGAGATGCATTGGGAATGGTGGATCTTTTTGATAGACATTGCAATCAACAAATCTATCGAGAATCGGTTACTTCTTATGGTAACATCTAACAGTCATCATTTAAGAAACTCCAGATGACTCAGTTGAAGACTTCGTTGCCCGACATTACGTTATGGCTGCAAGAGTGAGAGAAATACCTGACATTTTTTGAACTGTTCACCAATCATTTCTTTAATGCCATCTAGCATGTATTACTAGTGGAGGGCGCAATTTTAAACATTTTCTGCAAAGATTGTTAAGAAGCACGTTGCTGTAAATAAACAATATTTTTTCTTTTCTAGTAGCTTCTTTTGTATTCATACCTTAATGCGTCACTTCCGACTATATATATTAATAAAAATTTGTATACTTTACTATGCCGTTTAACCTCTCACAATTTTTCCTATGACAGTAGAATCATCCTGTATATATATATATATATATATATATAATCATGTGCAAATTTAATATAATATGCAAATTATGAATGATTCTTTTTTTTAAAAAAAAGTACAGAATCAAAGGTACTAATAATGACACTAAAAGATTGCGCAAATTTTCAGAGTTAAATACGTTAATATTCCTGCGCGTATCTGTGGAGCTGTGGCCGTGAAGAGCATTAAGGCTCCCGTCTACCCGCCATTTTGATTTCGTGGACGTAATGTTAATCCTATGGAATTCTGACTTTAATTCTCACATCTTTATTATTTGATCTATTTGAATGCAATAAAGTGCATTTGAAAGAGCAAAAAATAATCAATGCTTCTGTGGAATTACTTTTTTCCTAAGATTTTTAAAAAGATTTTTATTCTTATTTTAATTATTCGTTTTTGAGTTTTCCGGTCTTTAAAGAATATTTTCAAATATTTTTAAGAATCGGAGGAAAAAAGTAATTCCACAGAAGCATTGATTATTTCTTGCTCTTTCAAATGCACTTTATTGCATTCAAATAG
Organism: Nephila pilipes; assembly: GCA_019974015.1. Lineage (NCBI taxonomy): Eukaryota > Metazoa > Arthropoda > Arachnida > Araneae > Nephilidae > Nephila > Nephila pilipes. The sequence goes on along the minus strand of BMAW01102072.1, from coordinate 92,500 downwards.
ATCAAATAATAAAGATGTGAGAATTAAAGTCAATATTCCATAGGATTAACATTACGTCCACGAAATCAAAATGGCGGGTAGACGGGAGCCTTAAGAGTTGTAGATACTTATGAGGTAAGTTTTATAGGGTATCTGATAAAATAAGTTGCCACAAACGCACGGATGATGAAAGATGTGGAGAAGTGTTCGTAGATTCATCTGTGTAAAGAGCTAAATGTAGCACCCAGCATCATCAGCAATATGTTGAAAGTGTTTCAAGATAATTGAATCCATATTCAGAAGAACTAGGAAAAGCTTAAAATAGATCCACAACGATGAATATTGATCGCTATGTACCTATTTCTACGCTGGACACAGGATTGCCGGGGTTTCTCAGCTTTCAAGTAACTTGCAAACTACCGTTGGAACACAAATTTCGCGGTCTGCATTTTCCCAAAGGCTTCTTGAGAGAGGAATGTGCGCCAGAAAATTCATTGTTAGCGTCTCATTCCACGCAGCACACAAGAGCATGGTGCAGATATCATATGCCTTGGACCAGATATCAGCGAAACATCGTGAGTTTTACAGAAGATTTTAAATTCAGCATGGACACTGATTCTCAGCGTATCTGTATCTGGAGAAAGTCTTTGATATGATACCATCCTTTCCTCATTAGGGAAAAGTATAATTACGGCGGTGAAATTGCAATGGTTTGGGCAGGCATTATGGTATACAACCGCAAACTCCTGAATATGCTTTTAAAAAGGCTCATGAGAGCTATGATGTATACAGAGGATATCATAGAATCCTATGTTTGAATTATCATAATCATAGTTGTTCCTATGTTCCTGTTAAAGGACGACAATGCTTGTCCACATAGGACTCAGTTGATCGACTTTTACCTGGAATGGGAGGATAACCACCGCATGGATTAGACAACCCTATTTCTTCACCTTAAACCTATAGAACATTTCTGAAACGCTCCTGAGAGAGCAATTCCATCTCATTACGTTCAAAGCTATCCTGGAGCAAAGAATTATCTTGCTGCAAAATTCAGGATCTACAATCCCTGGTTGGATTCGAATGCCTCAAGAATTCATCAGCAGCCTCTTGCATAGTATGTTGTCACAGTATGTGACCTGTCTGTCTGGAAGAGGGGACCATATCCGATATTAAATTCCTTTTCAGTTTGATATCAAAATCTGGAATTTGGACTTACTTGAGTTTATGAGCTTTACTGACAATCATATTTACATATAAAGGCTTTTGAAAGGGAAATGTCTTTGCTATAATAAATGCCTATTTATCCAATTTCATTAAAAGCTGTAAATCATTTTTTTTTCAGAAATTTGACTTTATGTGCCTATTCTATGTAATTTGCACTCGAATGTAAATGTATATGTATACATATGCGTTTGGCTCTCGATGTATATATACATATTGGCAATGGAAATCAAAACAAAAGCTATTTAGAAAAATTAAAAGCATTAACTCATGGATAATAACTGTTTGAATATTGAAACGTTTAACTATCTAAATACAATTGTATTATTATATACTTAACATGTATTATTATATACTTATCATGTATTATTATATACTTAACATGTATTATTATATACTTAACATGTATTATTATATACTTAACTACTTTTCTAAGACTTTCTTGGAAAACGCTCTCTAACATTCACTTTCAACAACCGTTGAAACGTCCAAAATATTTATCAAAGACTAATAATCAAAATTTATATTATTACGTGTAGATTAATTTTTAAAATTTGTTCAAATTAAATCTCTCGTAGTTTGAGAAATAGAATATTTTTAAGTGATCGTGTTTTGAATTTTTTATTGGAGTATTCATATATATTGTTAAATATTAATACCTAACATATACAAATAGGAATAATTGACTTTATTTAATTTTCAAACTTTTATGTAGACAGTAATATTTCTCTTGTTCTGAAAAGGTCAAGTTATAGAATCTCATCAAGATTGGAATTACAAACAGACTCTTTTGTTTATGTGTATATAGATATAGATTATTTTCGCATGTCATGGAAAATAAACTTTTAACATAAATTTATTATATTTCAATTGAAATTTGCAGTTAAATATATAATGATTTGAAATAATTATAAGCTCAAGCAAATTAATTATTTTATGCTTGATGTTATTAAAAATGAATTTGATGATCTTACAAATATTTTTTGAAAAATAATACGCTTCCATACAATCATATAGCTCTGATATCATTAGATATAGTAGTAAATATCTAGTTAATAAATTTAATATAAATATTAGTATAACATTATTCTATATCTTAAAATCATTAAGTAAAAGTGTATTCACATCCGCATTAATATTTAACAGTATTTATCTATGTGTGTAGGTATTTTAAAAGTGATATTTCAAATGAAATGGTTTTGTAAAAATCGTCTGCCTTTCTAAAATGTCATCAGGTAGCTTGCGTATGAGTAAAAATATCGTCTGCAGACCAAATAAGTTAATTGCGTATGTTATTTGTTATACAATTTTTTTTGAAACATATCTCTGACAAGGAAACTTATCTCGTGTTTCATAGACTTTTGTAATTAACTAGTTTATTTATAAGCTTGAAATGGAAAAACTGATTTTCAGATTATGTTCCTTCCTGCGGTTGCATTTGATTACATTAATATGACTCTCATAAAGCCAACACAAAAGGAAATTAATTTCCAAATGTTCCTTGAAGCTATTTCCTTATTTTTAAATCTATAGTAATTTTTATTTGGTATCCATATTTATTCATATAAATATCGAAACTTTTGACTTAGAGTTAGTATTTTTAATGTAAGGAGAGATTAAATTAATTTCATTAAAAGCCTTAACATGTATGAGTAAAGGATGTTGTGTAGATTTAGGTTACTCGATTTTAAGGGTAAATATTTAATGTAATTCATTATTTCTGAGTTTTTCAAGAAAATATATCGATTTACTCTGTGAAAAATGAAACAATTAAAATATTTTAATACAATAAAAAAGCTTTCTAGATTGTTATTTATGTAGTCTGGAAAGAAGTAGTTGGGATACATGGTTGCTTGATCCGAAATTAACTAAGTGAGTCGCGATTTACAGTACTTCGAAAATAAACGAAAACAAAACATAAGTGATGAAGATAAATAATAAAAGTAAAGATTCTTTTCTAATAAATGAAGACAAAGTTGATGAGTCTGATTGTTTTTCATACTTTTGAGAGAGATAAAGGGGGAATTGCAAATGTGTGTGTGAATATATATTTATGTGTGTGTGAAGATATAAATACTAAAATATTAGAAAAACCCAATATTTATTCAAAATCACATATATATTCCAAAAGGCCTCCAATATAAGAATTGAGCTCGAATTAAATGTATGAAATGCAATACTATTAGTGGTCTTTCTTTATGGAAGTGAGTCTTCGAAATTTTCTAAATCACAAGAACAGGAGTAAGTGATAAATGCTTTTCAAACTAAGTGTCTCGGAAAGGATCTTAAAATATACTGGGAAAAAAATTCAAATTATTAATTGTACGACAGAGCATCTACCAAAACTATTTACACTCAAACGCCCAATTTTAAAAGAACGATGCTGGATATGGATTGGACATGTATTCGGAATGCGATCAAGTGATGACACAAGAGTTTCGCTGACATGGGAACCAGATGGAAAGAGAAAAAGAGAATGTATTAGGGACACATGATAGTAATAGATATGAATAATTATTTTGAATGGGTAAATGGGGGAATTATTCTACAGACATAGTGTTGCATCGCGGTGAATAGCGGGCAAGTGTCGTGGCTCTCATGCACCAGCTTAATATGAAGAGAACTGATGATAATGAGTTACAATATTAATATAAATCCAGAGATAATGTAAGTTCCAATATCAATATCAATTGAATATTTCTTTCAAATTACAGAGTAATTGGTTGATTGTGGAAAATAAATTTATGGTACTCTGCGCAGTTTTCAAAATATATAAGTCAATTGCCAGTTACAGAAATATTTAAAGAAAGTACATTTAAAATATTTAAAGAAAATTTGGTTTAATTTTTTATTAATCAATTCACATTGGATGATTGTTTTCACTGTTATTTTGTTTCTTCTTAATCTCTTGCATGGTAGATATTATTTTCTGTTCCCTTATCCGAGATTGCTGCTGCTAAAATAACGTAGTAATATTTCTGTTGAAACGAAAACTTTAAAATGTGTGATTTGATGTGATGTGGTTATGACCGTTTATTATCATTGCTCCAAAATGCTATTGGTTTCGGACATCATAATTTTGAACCTCGGTCATATGGCGAAGACGGCATCTAAGATTTCACTTCCCTCTTCAAACTTCCACACCACCCTAACGGGAGGACTTGAGACCTCGACGAGATTTAATGCGCATCAACCTCACTACACACAGGGTCTTTAGTGGCATAATGGTTCAAACCCATGATTCGAAGAAGACAACACCAACCACTAGTCCATGACTATGGTGTGATTGAAGTCTGTTGTGGTACAATTTCCTTGTACTAATTATGTGATACCCCTCTTCTCTCAGAACATCTTTAACATTATCTTCATCTCTTCCTGTTTCTTCTATTGATTGATCACTATCAATTATTGACCGCACATCAACAAAACCATATAATGTTTAAAATTCTAAAAACTTAACTGATACAAAATTGTCGAAAGTATGGATAATTGTACTGACCGCAAGAACTTTAAAATAATATCTCGCTAAAATTAATCCATGCAGGAAAATTTTATTTTCCGAGAATTGGTGATACATTTATAAAATGGAAAGAAAAAAAAAGATACTAATTTCGCTTGAGGCATTTGGATTAATTTGAAATTCATGGAAATAAAAAGTAAAAATTATAAAGCCACAATATCTAACAATATTATCACGAGTGATTATTTATGCTAAGCTTCATAGTAAAATCGCATGCAGTGTTCAATCGTGTGTTAACAAGGTCTGATTGTATTAAAATCAGATCACAATCATATTTGTTTCATAAATGCAAAGCCACTAATAATAAGTATTTATTAATGAATAAATAGATATGGTTAATGGTGAATTTTAAACAACGTGAAAGTGGGAAAAAGATGAGAAATTAAGATCAGGATACAAACCTTTTATCTAAAATAGTAATTTATAAGTACAATTTCAAACCACAAAAATACTTAGAAAATATTTTTATAAAAATAGCTATTAAAAGTGGTTTACCACTAGAAGTTTTCAGATTTAAAGTATCAAAGGAGTTAATTAATTTAAATAACAGAACTGGTTATTAAATAACACATAAATGAATAAAATTGCAAATTAAGAAACAACAAACTGTTTTATATTACCTTGTTAAAGTAACAGATAAATATTTGGTTCTATGTAAATTTTATTATGGTTAAATTTCTGAACGAACATATTCAAAATAGTAGCGATTTTATAATTCATACTTATTTTTCATAGAGAAGGAAATAAGTGTTCTTCAAATTTATAAACTTTTGACACGCATATTGATAGAATGTTAAGCTTTTAGTTCTATTCATTTTAATTAATTTTCATTTCACATGTAAACAATTTTTATTTTAAGAGATTTGCTTGCGGAATATCATTAATTTTTAGTTTTTTTTGCGTCACTATAGTATCATTCCGATACATATTTAGTTTTATTCGAAAACATTGCTTCATTTTAATGATCCTTCAAAATCGAATTTTTAAATTGTTTTACTTGATAAAAAGATTACATTTTCTCCTTTTGTTTGGAACAATACATCTCACAAGGACTCAATGCAACAAAATTTTTTCCAACTGATTATTTAAAAGAGGAAGCAAATCTATATTTTAAATTCAATAACGTTATTCCCAGGAATCGCATAACTAATGTTTATAACTCATAATGTTTATAACGCATAACTAATGTTTATAACATAATCGCATAACTTATGCATTGCACTTATGGAACAACCAAAAAGAAAAAAAAAATAATACAAAATTATGAAGGTCGTAAATACAGCTTACAGCAAACTATTTTGCCTAATTAATGCACAATCTCTTCCCCAAAAGAGATTTTCTGTGTGAACATCTTTTCCAACAAAAAGAAGTAAAAACTTTTTTTTTTACAAAATATATTTAGAATTTTTAAGTATAAGAGATAAGTTTAGTAGATTTGTTGAATATTTAAAATAGGAGCATTTAATTCTTTATTTTTCAAGGACATTTCACTCTAATTACGAATCGGGTTTTATTCTGCATAATTCTCAGTAATTAAAAACACGACTTTGTTTTAAATAAACGTATTCGATTTTAATGTACTGACACCCGATAGTTTTATTGAGATCGTTTTTATACTGTCCCTTATAAAATGCATGTAATTATTATAAGCTGATCCATGGTGCACACGTTATAAAATGCATAAATTTTATTTATAATTTTCACAAGTATTTTACATTGAAGCCTCTTTGAAACAGAAGTACATTAAAATGTCAATCGATTTAAAAATTGCATCTTTTTTAATTTAAAGGATTTCCTACTTCGTAATTTAAATATTATAAGCTTTCTTTTTTAAAATATGATTAAAATATCTTATAACAAGGTACTCTAAACATTTAATTAAAAATTCATTTATTGAGCTTAAGTTTATTATTTGAAATAATCGGTTTTTGTTTGATTTTAAAACTACGAATTATTTATTCCAAATTTAATCCCAAGCCTTTCTTTGTCTATTTCTTTTTTTTTTTTTTTCATATAGGGTATATGAGCTGAAACTATTGAGCTGTTGTATTCATACAACATACAACTTGGATGTTGTATGAATACAACATTCAAGAGGCTTTATGCTTATCAATATACATCGTGAGAGTTTCATAAAAGATTCAGTAGTAATATATATGCTTACTTATTTTGCGTAGTAAATAGATACGTGCAGGTAAGTAATAAAAATTTAATAATAAGTTTCCTGAGATATGTGAGTAGAATAAGACTAATTATGCAAATAAAATCTTTCTGATAGAGCAATATTTGAAATTATTATCGAATAAATATTCATGAAAACAGAGTCCCTTCGGCTAAACTTATGATTCCACGGCTACTTTAAATTAATACATTTCCAAAACTGCAAGACGGTTATTATTGGTAGATGTTATAACTTAGATTATTATTCAAATTACGAGGGAATGCTATATTAAGTACTAGACTGTAATTACTAGTGGCCACGGTAGCCTAGTGGCTATGGTTCGGTCTCGCGGCCGGTGGTATTCATCGAGTAGCGGGATCGAGTAATGATGCTACGAAAGCTCTGCCGTGATGTGGAGCTTATGCGATTTAAATCTGGTAGATGTCCCAAACCCTCCTGTTGGCGTGGTGTAGAAGTTTGGAGAGGGAGATGACAGCTCAGATGACGTCCTCGTCATTTGACCTCTTTTTCCTCGTCAGCTGAACGAGGTCCATTGCCATTAGCCCTCGTGTTTCTTATAGAGCGAAGTTAATAAAACCAAATCATTAAGAATGTGACAAATACACTCGTCGTCAAAAAATAAATTGCACCCAGAAAAAAACGTGGTACATAAATACAGTTAAGAGATTTCCTGCGACCAGTGGCCCTTCTTTTGGTAAATACCCATCCCAGCCTTCTTTCTGGTACGATTTCGCAACTACAACAAAGGATTGAAAATCTACTTGCCAAAGTGCACTATGCATGGGATGAATTAAGAACCTTTAAAAGCGTCCATCATTCAATGCTACGACATAGTGCATAATACAATCAAAATAATTGTAGCCCAACATCATATTAAGAATTGCAATTATTTTGTATTTTCAACAATACATTTTATATTGCCATATGAGCTCTTAATCATTTCTTGTTTTTATGAGTACTCACTTATTTCCAAATATCGTTTGAATCTGACTATTTTTACATGGAGCAAAGTTTATTGACAATAAATGTATGATATCAAATTCACGTGCAATTTCTTTAAATGCCCACGCAGTTTTCTTTTTTTTGTTTCAACTCTCGAATAGATTCAGTACTATTAGATCAAAGATTCGATTCGGAAGTGGCAACGAGCTCAATTACCTTAAAGCTACTCTGAAATGCATAAATCAATTGAAAATAGCAAAATAGATTTTCACAGTATTAAGGAATAAAGTATTTAATCAACATTAAAAAGAATAAAAAGAAATTTAATGCTGAAATAAGATATGTTGTAATTATAACTTTAATCAATATTTCTGGAATGAAATTCCTTGAATTTATTCCATTCTTTCCAGAATACGATACAATAATTACTTTAGATTGATTTCGAAGAACTGTGAAATGATGCGATATAAAGAGTGAGCAGAAAATAAAATAGAAAGCATTATATTACTGGCGAATGGCTTTATTTCTTCCAATTTTATAAGAACTTCCAAATAAATTATCTTTTTAAATTGGAGATTCTCATCAAATTTTAAAGACAGACTGGCTCTAAATGTTTTTTTTTTAATTCTCATGACGCTGATACTCCAATTAAAATTTATTTTTCGCTCTAGGAATACTTGTTGGAATTTCCTCTTCTCATTTTTGTCCTCCTGTGAGTGAAAATTGGCCAAAGCAAAAAGTATAATTGAATATTAAGAAGAGCGAAAGAAATGATAAGAACTTTTTTTATTGACAAGCTAAAATGTCTTCGGATGATTAATATGACTTCCTTATTCTTAAAAGATATATATTTAATACAGGTATAAGAAATATGAATATATATATATATATATATATATATAGGAAGCAATTTAAAATATGAAAAAATATATCATTATTTTTTATATTTTAAATATTAAATTATTACACTTTTAAATCTTTTTTTGTTTTGTTTTGTTTTGTTTGTCTTATTTTTTTGCAAAAATATCTTTTGAGAAGACATTAATTATAAGTTAGGTGTATGCTTAATTATATCTAGTTTTTAATCCTAAATGTGGCGTGTAGATAGCAGTACTACCTTTTAGATAGTTATTTTTCTTAGCTCCAAAATTTGTGTTTGAATGAATATACATTTTCATATAGGTCAAATGTTGTACTTTTTAGTTAAAGTTTTCTTTTTCATCATTTTTTCTCTACTTTGTTTTAATGCTATATAATTAGGTATTTCGCTTTTCTACATCTCATCCCGTAGAAAATGTTTCTATTTCTTTTTTTATTATTTTCTTTTTGTGTGTACTGTTCTTTTTCGTTCGTGAATTTAGGTCCATTCTCTTTTTTAATGAAGTTATTATTTAAGTGAAAGTTTCACTAATAATTTTAGTTATAAGCTATACTAATGTTCTAATTTTTTGGCAGTATTTAATAGCCTTATTTCCAATATATTTTATTTGTAAAGTTATTTCAATTTTTTTTAATTTTCGTCTGTGCTGTCATTTTATGTCTCTTTGTTAGGAATTTATCAGAATTAATTACTAATTTTTATCTTTTACTTATTTAATACTTAGTTTCAAAAAAATCTTTTACAGTAATTTCATTAATTTTCAATTTTAATACAGGACTTTTTTTCCCTTTAAACGCTTATAATATAATTATTTAAGTTTGGAATTTCTATTCCTGTTTTGTTTCAATTATATATATATATATATATATATATATACATATACATATGTTTTTGTGTGTGTGTTTGTCGCTAAACTAACTTTAATAAGTTAATTTTGAGTTATTATCTTTCAGGTGTTATAATGTTTTCTGTATGTGCATTATATCAAAAGCATCTTATGAAATCTTAACGGAATGTGGATTTTAACTTGCGTGCAACATATCCTGTTTTTTGACTAATTCCGCACACATATGCGCTTGCATATTCGACGTACAAGATTTGCATCTTTGTTTCTAAGTCTTTTTTATATTTTGTTCAAGTCTTTTCAGGAAATTCTACAAAATATGCAAATTCTCTTAATTTTGAACAAATATTTACATTCAGTTGCTAAATGAGGAAAAAGGTAAGCTATACTATTGAATAATTCCAGTATGATTTTATTTGTTCAAAAACTTTTCTTTTCACCAACAAGAGAAACATTGTTTTTAGATATAACGGATATGGTAAAATATAGCGTTGCCGAAATGAAGAATTGAATCTCATAAAGATCCTTTCTTCATTGAAGTAGCTTTTAGTAAAAGTCAGAGTTTGGTTGTTATTGTCACTAACCAGTTACCGGAAGTTAGCTTCCACTGAAGGTAAGATAGGTCGTTTCAAATACCCAAAGATATTACAAAGAAACGTAAAGTTGTTGATAGTTGGTAGCTAAGAAACCCGTGAATCTGTCAGTATAATAACAACCAGAAAAACACAAAATGGCTTAGAGAAGATTTAAAAAAATTGAATGTCTGAGAAAAGATTCCTTTAAAAATGCAATGTTGCAAACGTGATTAATAATAGCCATACATAGTACAAAAAATCTTATTACCGTTGCTGGGAGATTACAATACGTCTTTGATTCCCAAGGTCAATTACCACATCTGACATTAAACCATCTTCACTTACATAAGTTATACTTTTTTTCCCTTCATATTCTTTGATGTGTGTATATAATTTGCTATAAAGTGATTTTCATTAAATGAATTGTCATTCGTTTGCTAGTTTCAAATGTTACATTTTACTAACAAACATATGAAAACATAAATTGTATTTCAAAAAAATATATTGCTGCTTTCCGATTTTTATAATTGCATAAGAAATGGCATTTGTGACAGCGTATGTTGACCATTTACTTTTATGATGTATATAATATTATATATATATAATGATTTAGAAATTTTCAATTTAATTAAATATATAATAAAATCGAAACCAAGTTCTAAATATAATAAAATCGAAACC